>JAVSBS010009454.1:0-57267 GCA_033124195.1 Coracias cyanogaster | reverse complement strand
GATGATTCATGGGAGTCGTAGTTTAAGCTGACTTAAAAAGACATTTTAAAAATGGTGGGTCCGTTTGCCACAGATAGCTAGGGTAAAATCTATTGTACAGAAGCAATAGCTCACAACAATCGCAGAGAACTAAATTTGGCATTTTGATTAACAGTCTTTGACGAAGCCAACTGGCACTGACTGAAGTCAATTATTTGATTTTTTTTTTTTTTTTTTTTTTGACCCTTGCCAAAAAAAGAGCTCTTCAGCTGGTCAGTTCTTCTGGGAAAAATACCTGCTGGCTGTCATTTGAATCTAGCAATCATCCATCAAAATAATATAAAGAAAATCACTGAGACAAAAATATTGATTAAATAAACAACCATAATGACATGAAACAATTATTTAGTTCCCCATGTATATCAATATGCATTTTATTCTTTGCATATTTTTTAATAAGCTCTGCATGACATCTGGCAAGCCTTAGACAATGGAGTAAATGTGAAACATGGTGCTTTTTTGTTTTACTTGAGATAAAACCTGTGTTTTTAAATCTCAGCTTAGATATGTTTCCTATGATTCTGCAGTTGAGCTGATTTACTAATGAACCAAATGAATACTACAGGGATGCGTCAAATGAAAGGAAGAAAATAAAAGCCATTCATTTTATAATGGAAAAAAACTTGGTGGACAGAACAGCAGAATTTAAGAAGCAAAAGTATTTTCAATTCAGAGCTATTGACACTCAGCATTATTATAGATCTAATTTATAGATGCCAATTTGGCATTTACCTAAAAATTTTAAGATCCTGTATTACAAAAAATTGATGTAATGGCCTCTTACTCTTTTTTTTTTTTTTTAAACTTCCCATGCCTTATAATTGGGAAAAAGTGTGAGATATATTTAATGTCAGAGATGAGAGCAAACTCATGCAAACACAGCTGTTTCCCATTTCTGGAACATATAGTTGTCAGGCCTGATCATGCAGATCACATGATACAACTTTTGTTTGCATATCAGAAGATAAACCTGCTATTAAAAAAAAACAAAAAAAGAGGTTTTCAATTTCTCGAGAAGATGTAACAATTGGAGATTGGGAAATTTCTGGAAATACTTGAGCGTTTTTCCCCCCAGCCTATACAGACCTACACATTCAGAGAATTTCTGCATGTTCAGTGATGTACAATTCTTGTGATTCATCATACAAACTGAAAAATGCAAAGAAGGGGTGACTACTGATGTGTCCTAGACAGTAATGCCCTTAAAAAAAAATTACAAACAGAATTGCTATTGTCAAAGCCACCCTGACAGCTGATCACATAGGACTGGCCTTGGTTCCTCAGTACAGCTTCTCGATTACAGATATGCCAGGTTTATGTACATCGCTTCCGGCACAAATACTAGAACCACTACTCTTCACCTTCCAGTGTCACAGTTTGGATCAAGACCATCCTTGTCTTACCAGTAACCAGCCTTCTTTGTGCTTGTTTTCTTCTTTTTTTTTGAAGGACAGTTAAGAAAAACCCATGCTCTTAATGTTGAAGGCCAAAATATCTAAGACTAAGTAACAGATGAGAAACCTGACGGAACCAAGCACAAAATTGAAAAAACATGAAAATACAGTAGAGGAGACACTCTAGTTACAGATATTACACATCCATCTCATACAGGATTCAATTTACAGAAAATAAGAGTAAGCTAAATGCAAGGTTATCCTCAAAGCAAAAAGTTTTGTGCTTGCAGATCTACAAAAAAAACCTTCTTAATGGCAATGGAACGGTGCCAGTCCTGAGCTGCATAAATAATGAAACTGGAACTCACCAAGCCAAGAAATGAGGAAAAACAAGGCTGGCTATACAAGTGAAGGTGGGAAAAGGGAGACTATAAGAGGGCTTTGACAATATGAATGACTTTGCAAGCCAAGGCTTGCTCCTTTTCTTTCTTAAAGAAATTCTAAATATTCTCAACACAATTTCCACTTCAAGAGTTACCAACCTAGAAATCACTATGTTCTTAAAAGGAATGCCCACAGTACATTTCAGGCAGAAGATAAAGCATTTACTCAAAACAAACATAAGACACTAATCATCACATCATGAAAAAGTAAGACAGCTTTAACAGAAATCTTAGATAGAAATTCCTAAGGGAGCATTTAGAAACCTAAGGAGGAACCCTGAAGTTTAGCCTATCTTACGTACCATCATTAACCACCAGAAAAAAAAACAACCAAGAGCTACGTGTGCTTCTTTGTGCATAAATACAGCATATATGCCCAAAGTGAAAACATCACAAAGGACATGGCCATTTTGAACACAACACATGCACACTAACCGACCTCACTGAAAGCTTCACTGCTATGACCCCAACTTCCCTTACCTTCATTTTGCTATTGTCTCATTCTCTTCAGACTGCTTTTGCTACAAGTGGACCAAGGAAAGCTACACACTCCCAGGTACATTTTGTTCATGCATTGTGTACATGTGCCCAGATCTTCAGGAAGGAACACTATAAACAAATAAATGTAACACAGACCATAACCAGCCCGGTTGCCTTTCAAGACCAGCGCATTGCCAACAGCTTGCATCTCTGCAGCTGGGCCAGATACAAATAGTTCAACGGAGGTAAAGGTTCAACAAGGTAAAGGAAAAAAAAATACCTCCTCCACAGTGCTCCCACTTATTCAAAAGGCTGTTGTTCTCTCCAAAGAGCTTTGGCTGGCAGCACTCCAGCTCATGCTCCCTCACCACGTGATGAACACCCCAGCACAGAGCATGGGGCTGAGTCAGCCCTGCCAGCTCCAGCGCAGCCATTCAAATCCTTTCTCATCAGGAGCCTACTCACTTTTTCTGCTACCAAGATCAGCTCTGTCCTAAAGAGCACACTGCTTCAGGTTTAGAAGGTGCCCACGGCTGTTTTGCAAAGGTACAGCCACATTTAAACACCCTGGAAAGAAAGCAACAACAACAAAAAAACCCAAACCCAATGCCTCCAAGCACTTTGTGGGTCAGAAAGATCTCTTTGATTAGGCATCACAACAGCAATTTGCAGTAGTGCTCCAGGACTTAGTTTTGTGGCCAGTGATAAAAATCTCCTATAGCTTTTTAGATCTATAGTGGAAAGCTACATCCATTCACATTTAAAATCTATTGCTTCTTCCATTGACTACATCTCTTGGGTCTGGAAGCTATTATGAAAAGAGTGCACTGCAGGTCACTTATATCACCCTATTGATGGCTTTTCCAATTTCAGTGTCAAGACCTTCCCTCTACCCTCATCTAAAAGCTCAGTCCAGTCCTCCTCTAGTGCATTGATGAGCAAGATGACAAATGACACCTACTAGTGATTTCATGTGTTTGGAAGGTTTTTTGCCCTTTCTCCATCATGACAGATGTGTTAAAAAAAACAACCAAACAACAACAACAAAAAAAATCCATTAAAAAAACCAAACAAACCTAAACAAAAAAAACTAACCCCCAACAAAACTTGCTTCTTGGACAATAAACTCCTGGTTTTGTGCTTTTGTTTTGTAGTTTCTCAACACTTCAAAGCTAATCCAGCAACACTACAATCCAAGAGGCTGCTCTCTATTTACAGTACTTCAGGAGCTAACGTCTTCTCTGCAGAGATTATGTATGGCTTACAGTTCTCCATACAGCAACATCACTAGAAATAGAGGTGAGAGGACAAGGACACTCAGAAAAACATGTTACAATTCAGGTCAGCTGCATGGTAAACTTACATTGCTGTTACATCAGTAGTCTTTTTCCTTCCTTTGCGCCTCTCTGCCTAGCTGTAGGCAATAGTTCTGATGAAATACCAACAGAAGCAAAGGAGAAAGAGGTGAGCTCAAAGATAATTTTACTTGTACGGTACATTTCAGATTAATTCGTTCCAATCGCAGCATAAAAGAATAGTTCCTATTTCCTCTCACTCATACACCAAAGTCTGAAGGCAGAAAGGAAATGCTGAGGTTCTGATGTTGAGACTTACCTTATGTTCAAACCATTACCAACAATTCAGAGACCCATTAGATTAGAAAATACAAACATGCCAACACACAAACACCATTATCCTACCACTTGTAGATAAAGGCCATTCACACTGTGGAGGTCTCTATAGAAATGTGTACACAAAAGCTCACACATTTAACCAATAAACATTAATTCCTTACATTTTTTTTAAAGATAAATAAAAATAAGTATTTTAATAAGCAGATGAGCAAGCATTTTGTGTTCACTTTCCTTCACTTTGAGAGGGGGATTTTTTTTGTAGCTTTATCTGTGCAAATTATAGATTGAATTCCTGTGGATAAAATGCATATGTCCTATAGTTAGTTCTTAGAAACAACAGACCATGAAAAATTGAGATCTGTAAGATTTTACTGGAAATACACATATTGGCAGTTTCCAACATGGCCCACATTAAGTCACAGGTGAGGCAAAAAGTCAATTTCAATAAAAGTTACTCATGCTCACCATTCTCATCTTAGCCATGTTCATTCTTTGATAGAAGTGTTCTCAGTGTACATAACCTCTGTGTATCGCAAAACTGGAAAGACCTAGCTTCCATCGCTGCATAAAACCAGTGCAGTTAATCCACCACTGTCATTAACGGTAGTCAACAGAGATACGCTGCTATCAGTCTGGACATCTGTACCTGACACTGCCTCCATTCTCGCATCCACATCAGTTTATTAAGGCGAGCAGAAGCCCAGATGAGAAGCAGCCCTTGTGTGTTGTTCTGTATGACTCATAGATTTTTCAAGTTATGGCACTAAAACAACCAAGGGTACTTAGAATAGTACTGTTGGATTTTGGAATTATCAGGAAAAAAAAAAAAGTTTAGTCATTTTTTCATACTACGGGGATTTATTGCAGAAGTTGGAGAGGGTGCAGGTGGCGTACAGAACAGATGAGGAAATAGAAGGGCTTAAGAATTTTTTTCCAATTTTTAATATAGGAAACATACAGAGAAATGCACAATATAAAAATAAATGGAGTTTTTGAATGCAGCCAGAATACGCCCATTAAACAGCTGAACATTTCACAATCATTTTACTGTTCAAGCTGTAATGAGATTAGCTTTTACCTAAACGCAAAATCAAAATAAACATTAAATCCATTCCTTCCCTTCAGACTGTTCAAAAACTGTTCTCTGCCATCCGAACATCTCCTGTGGATAAAATGAAGCTGATTTGGCTTTGCTGGAGGTACTGCTTCCTCACAGTGACCATGCGCTCGTACTTACTGGCAAGCTTCACTCCACAGACTACACAAGGCCAGTGGCTACTGCGAGCCTTTAGCACGCAAACACCATGTCAGAAGCCTTTACTTCAACAGTAACACAGCTCCCCAGCTCACGGCTAGTTATAACAAATGGCCTAATAATGTCTCATATCAGGTTATCCCTTCCATAAGAGCCCTGTTACTTTACCCTAACTCTGTAAGTCTTTAAAATTTCTGCTTCCCTGTGGTCAATAGGCGCATAGATGGCCTGTGGATGTTTTAGTGCTTCTGTCACATGAATAATGACGTATTAAAAATATGAATGGAAACCCACATGTCTCTATAAGTAAAACAGAAGTTTTAAAAGGACTGCTTGTGTTTTAAGCAGAGACACAATGCCAAATCATTTTGGCACTCTAAGACATATTCCCACAGGGTAAAGAGTTATCAGCTACCTTGGGAACATAGCTATTTTTAACGATAGAATGGTCATTTCACTATTTGACAAATACATTGGAAGAAATATGCTCTAAAAAACTTACATTAATCCAGATCAAGTTGTCCAAATACCTTCACAGAATCACAGAATGGTTTATGTTGGAACTGACATTAAAGATTCTCTAGTTCCTACCCCCCTGCCATGGGCAGGGGCACCTTCCACTAGACCACCTTGCTCAAAGCCCCACCCAACCTGGCCTTGAACACTTCCAGGGAGGGGGCATCCCCAGCTTCTCTGGGCAACCTGTTCCAGTGTATCACCACCCTCACAGTAATGAATTTCTTCCTAATATCTAATCTAAGTCAATCCCCTTTCCTTTTAAAACCCTTACCCCTCGTCCTATCACTACACTCCCTGATAAAGAGTCCTTCCCCATCTTTCCTGTAGGCCCCCTTTAAGTGCTGGAAGGCTGCTATAAGGCCTTCCCGAACCCTCCTCTTCTTCAGGATAAATGATCCCGGCTCTCTCAGCCTGTCCTCCCAGGGCAGGTGCTCCAGTCCCCTGATCATCTCCGTGGCCCTCCTCTGGACTGGCTCCAACAGGTCCATGCCTTTCTTATACCAGGGGCCCCAGAGCTGAACACAGTACTCCTGGTGAGGTATCACCAAATGGGAGTAGAGAGGGAGAATCACCTCCCTTGACCTGCTGGCCCTGCTTCTTTTGATGCAGCCCAGGATGACTGGCCTCCTGGGCTGCTAGCACACATTGCTGGCTCATATTCAGTTTTTCTTCCACCAACACCAAGTTCTTCCCCTCAGGGCTGCTCTCTATCACATTATCATCCAGCCTGTATTTGTCCTTGGGATTGTTCCAACCCTGGTACAAGACCTTGCACTTGGCTTTGTTGAACTTGATGAGGTTTATATGGACCCATCTCTCAAGCTTGGGCTTCATCTTAATTTTCACTCCCTCTCCCAAAGCGCAATTACAAAACCAAAACAAACAAACAGAGAAAGAAAAAAAAGAAACCAAACCACCCTACTCCTCAAAAAAAATGCCACTAGATAACTATTTATTGAATTTCTGCTCACAAGAGAAAAGATGTGAATTTAGAGTTCCTAAATGAGTGCCTTTGCCACGGCACCATACTGTGCATGGAAGAAGACTCTGTTATTTCCATACTCTGAAATATTCCCTGACAGGAGAATTAAAAAAAAAAAAAAATTCAATTCGGCTTTAAACCGTATAAAATCAGATTTTTCAGTTCACCTGCAACAAACAGAAAGAACTCTTGCACAGCTCTTATCACAGAAAGGAAAGCTGACTGAATTACTGGTGCTTGCTAATCAAGTTCACTGTTTTATTTCCTTCAGTTTTTAGTAGTGGATAACACTTTTTCTTTATAAAAATGACCAGATCAGAAACATGTTCAGTAATTTTCTATGAATTGTCTAACACAGTGTAACTATATTATAATACTGTTTGCATCACCAAGTGTTCCTGCTACTTAGAAAGGCCAGTTACAGATGTAGAGGTGATCCATGAAGACTTTGGAATGAAATAAACCACACATTAGACTCCAAGAGAGGACAAAAAGGGAGAGAAAGACTAGATTGAATATTCACTACAGTGAATCATAGGCAACTGACTCTTCCCTATGAATAAGCAAATAACCTCAATACTCTTTAAATGTCTGGTATTGTAAAAAGCTGGAGGAGTTGCAGCTCTAATAATCTCTGCAGAATGATTAATCACTTAAAATCTGAGTTTGCAATGGAAGCCTCTATTTAAAAGAGCTATCCACAGATTGCATTACTTTTGGTAAGCCTAAAGTGATCTTTCTGCAGTACTTACAGTCAATGCAATAATGAACTAGATTATGTCCAAGCACTGAACTATGCACAAAATCCCACCATAGTATCTCTATTTCATTCTCTGAAGACCCTGCCTCCTGCAACTGCTTTATACAAATCTGTAGAGCCTTGTTGCATTAGCGGCAAGCTCGCCAAACAGCTTTGCCTCCTTCACAGAACAAGGTCCCACCTTGCCACAGGTCTGTAACAACCCTTAAGAGGTTCAATCTCCATTAAGACTGCAAAGAAAAGGCAACTAATCTCTTTTTTACTCAAAGCAAAGCTGTAAGTAATTCCGTCCTTTCTTACTGAATTAACTAGCTAGCAAAGAATAGTGACCTATAAATTAAGGCAGGTCATCTTAAAATTGTACCTAAGGCCTTGTTTTACCTCAAAATGTAGAGAGTCTGGTGTAATACCATCTCAATAAATGCTGTGTAATATGTAATATGCTGTGTAACATGCTAGTGAATCATAACAATAGTGTGACAGCACACATGCAAACAAGGTATGACAAACTGAATGCAGCAAGCTTTACTTTCAACCGTTACCCATACGCTGAACACCTTAAGTTAGTTTTACAGCAGAGCTTCTGAAGGGTGTGCTGTAGGTATGAGACTCCAGTGACTCTGCAAATGAGTAACTATTTGCAGAATCAAATATTCATTATCAAATACATGTTCAGCATAGGAAAAAAAAAAACCAAAACCCAAACAAATACACAAACAGGAGAAAACTTTACGTTTTAAAAAACAGCTATCGCACAAAACAAGATACCAAGTATAGCTTCACGCACATAAAGCAAATTTTTCAATGCTCCAATAGAAAAATGATTCGCAAATCACAAGCTACATTTCTCAATGTAGTAGGCTAATAACTTACGTCTTGGTCATCAGTTACATTCACCTCCTGATGGCAAAAAGTCACTTCTTAAAAAGATGTATTTGATTATTTATCCATTTGATGGTTTTGGCTGAACTTTTCAGGCAAGTTGAGAGGGTTAAAATAGAAATCAAGCAAGAAAGACTGAGCTTGTGCATAAAAGCTGCTTCTCTACAGATGGTATTCATTTACCATATACTTAGTTTTGCAACTTTAAATAGATGGTAGAACACACTGGGATTCTGCATTGGGCACTTTATTTTCTGAAATGAAGCAAGCACACAGCCCTTGGAAGTCATGAGGCTTCATTTGCTCCCAGGAAAAGCCTTGGTAAAGACCTCTCAGCTTTGAGGCTTAGAGGGGGAGAACAGCTCTTTGCTCCATCTAATGGTGAAAGGGAATAAGCATCTCTATGAGGTTTATCTTCCTGGTAAAGTCAATCCAGGGCAACTCATGCACATTAGTTTATGTCGTACTGGAGCATGCTTCAGCTGTGTGTTGATAAGATATGGCATAGGTACACAGAGCTGCAGAGGAGGAAGAGGCAGTTGCAGGCATGTTCCTGGAAAAGGCAGGTCATGTAGGGACGGCTGGTAACCACTGCTGACGTCCATTCCCCAAACATGAGCTAGAGTTTGTTCCCACGTCCATCTCTGCTTTCTTTCCCAAGCCTCCAGACCCTGTGCAGGCCACTGGCTGCATGCATTGGACCTCCTGCCATAGGAAGGTGATGCGGTGAGGGCAGGCAAGCTGGGGCAGGGCCAGCAGGACCAACTTCACACAACAGCACCGAGCACCTCCTGCTGGTGAGCTGTGCTTACTTTATGATAATCGTTCACATTTCCTTCACAATCAACCAAATCCTGAACAGATAGTAAAAAAACCTGGCTTGTCCTTTTAAGAAATTAATTAATTTGGAAGTACTAAACCTTTGTGTAGAAATGTTTTGGGGTTTTTGTACATTGATATTCAAAGGAAAAGACTTAAACAAAAAAAAAAATTCTAAGTACTCTATTTACATCTCTTTAGCTTAATTTTTAGAAAATAAGGAGCATCTATTCCTTCTCAAAAATCAGATCTTAATGCAAGTTGGGCACTCAAAATTATCTAGACAGTTTGGAAACTTCATTTTAGAATCAGGGGGAGATTTCAGAAGATGTGTCTTGGTATACAAAAATGCCAAGTGGAAGCAGAGTTATCTCCTAGTCTGAAACAAGACAAGGTACAGAGTTTTACCCAACATAACCTCCCTTCCAGCCCAGTAATGCCACACAAGTTGATTCAAATATCTCCTAAAGATAATTTCATCTGTATGTCAAGACAGTCTGATTGCTCTGCAGGTCCAGAAGGTATATTAAATTGTATTCCCTACACTCTCTTTATGATCTGGTCATCTTCTTGCAATTAGTATCTAAAATCTATCTAGTTTTGTAAAATACTTAATAATTGCATTATTAAAAATACTTGAACCATTACCTCAGCTCAGCAAATTGTTTGTAGTTTGATTTCTATGAAATTGCACATATATATTTTACACATTTTTTTATAAAAGTATGTTTACTGCCCCAGTTTTCTGATAGACATTCCAAATTCCATAAGCATTTAAGGCAACATCTATAAACATTACCTCGATGAAAGCAAAAGCAATAACACCTTAACTGAAAATGCTTCTGCCTGCTATATCTTAAGCAATTTTAGAGAAGGAAAACAAAATCATACTTCCCTTCAATCTTTAGGAAGATATATGAAGTAAACAATACAAAAAACTGTCACATAAGAGCCCTATGTTATTTTTAATAAAAGTATTAGTCATCTGCCATTTATATAGTTCACTTCCTGCTGTGAACGTGCTCATCCTCTTTGTAGAGATCTCATCCTCTTATTCCTCCAACTTTGACCATAATCTGAAATACTTAACATGAAAAAGCATGATTTTTTTTTTATTTCATGAAAACATGCCATAGAAGAGAATAATTTGTATTGATTTCCCTAAGTTTCACAAAAAAATATGCCTTAGAAATTTAGCACAGTGGGAAAAGAATTAGGCCCTGCACTAACCAGCATTTCTTCTTCCTATGGTTATGCACCAGTACTTGTTGGCTAACAAGTTGGGGGGATGAGGGTCGCTAACAAAAGGAATAGTTATTGTTACCATTCTCTTGCACAAAGACGACACTTAACTTCTGAATTTATACTCAGAAATAACACAACCAAAGCAGAACACTCACTGTCATCTTGTAATAATCAGTGTTGACAAACTGGTAGGGTTTTTTTGTTTGGTTGGGGTTTTTCCTTTCAGAAATGTAGAGGAATTTTTTTTATAAATTCTGTAAATCCACTATTCCTTCTGCAACATGGCAGCAAATGAGCACATATAGAAGCCCCACTATACAAGAATTTTCTGAATTACGTTCCCAATGTTACAGGAGCAAAGCTACTCAGAAGGATCAGATACTTATATTCAGTACCTTAGCATCAGTTTGAATAGCTAAAAAAAGGGAAAAAAAAAATACAAATACCCATTATGAAACAGGAGTCAATACAGAAAGCTACTTATGCACAAGAAAAAAGATATTTTGCTGCCACACCATAGCGTATGTACCAGGAAAAAAGTCCACATTCAGAGGCCACACGTTTCAGAATTATCTATAGATAACAAGACTAGATTTCTTCTGATACTAATTAATCACTAGGTCTTACAGTTCCTATAAGGTATTTCTCAAAAGAAAAGCAATGCCATCTGTCTAGAGGTGCATCAATGAGCAGATTACATTTGCTATTTATTACTAAAGCTTCTGATGCTATTCATATAAAAAGGAATTAATGCAGTCAGAAGCGAGGCAACACGCCACTCAGCATTTTGTAATTTAACAGGCAGCCCACTGGCACAAGAGCATTACTGAGCTCAAAGAATTCACAACTTTACACAGACGCATATACAAGAAACTCCTAACACAGCTTGACCACAAACAGGTAGGGCGTTCAGAATTCTAGGATTGTCAAAGACAAGACCAAATTTGCTAGGGCCAAGCTTTGAAAGCTCTCGACTATATTACTTACCATATAATGCAGTTGTAGTAGATAGGGCTAAAATGTGCACAAAATTTAGGTTTTAGAATGGAAAGTGATAAGAAGTTTAAAATGTACTACTTCAGGTAAAACATTCAAAGTATAGGCTGAAAGAGAGATTAGAAGGTTTTTATGCACCTAATGCCAAAAAAAATTAAAAAAAAAAATAAAATACTATGAACTTTGCAAGAGAACTTCGAAGATTTCATTCCTCTCAGCAAAAAGGCAAAAGTATCTTCCTCTCCTTTATACATTCTTTGTGTTTAGATGAGATGTACATGGCTAAATCTGGACATTCTCTAGTTCATCTTTAATGTACTTGTTCAGGTTCTTCTCTACTACTGCCTTTAGTAGTAGTAAAGGCTTCCTCTAGCAAACAAGCTTTCCAGAGTTAACTTTTTTGTTATTCTCCCAGCATTAGATACATCTGAATTAACATGAGCGTAGTTAACTCCTCATTTCCTTTAAATAGTCTCTCCTGTCTCCCCTTCTCTCAGATATAGCACTGCTCTTACACTCAGACTTCCAGCACTTGAACTCTTTTTTTCAGAGTTTGAATTTTACTCTTCACTGCAAATATGTACCTAAGAATTTAATCATACAAAACATATATTCAATTAATTTTCATTTATTTTCCTCCACACTTACTATATTCACTATATTATCATCTACTTTAATGAAACATACTCCTTTTTAGTCTCATTTTTATTTACCTTTTTTAACATCTAAAATACACTTAAATAGAGATCAGTGTTAAACAACAATTCAGTTAAACAATATGTTTATTAATTCAAATTTTCTCCTTAGAAGAATTTCAGCTGATTGCTTCCCAATTTTAATTTTCATCTCTCTACTCCTGCTTGTTCCTTTAAAATGTATGACAAAAAGGGTATAAGAAATACAAGCATAGGAGCCTCCACTCTTAACTGTGATGTATGTACATGTAATTTTTTTAAATGAGTTTGAATGAACAGAAGTAACAAAACCTGAGGTATTGTAATCCAGTAAAAGAATGGGTAAAAGAAGCCATAATGGAGGAAGCATACCATGCAAATCACTGCATTACACAGCATCAAAACAAATGCCTCCTTAATATATAATTACTAGCAGTAACATATGTGATGTAAATCTTATTTAAATCCTGAGGTAAACTATAACTATTTATCAAATGTATCAGTTAAGACAGACTTAAATGACATACTGCTTTTATTAGATGACTTACTGTCTAAAAAGGGTAGTTCCTTATTCTGCTCTTGGATAAGTGACCAACTTTAAGACAATGATTTGCAAAAAAAAAAAAAAGTGAACATTTTAATCCAGTGTTTCCGTTCTACTGCTGATTTTTTGAAACAACAGCTTTCTATCTACTACTGCTTTCCATTTCCCAAAGCACATTTATTTCAATTGTGTTCATCATTCTCTATTTTGTTTGAAAGGAGTGTGAGTAAAGGGGAAAGCAAGGAAATATAAAGAGAAAATTACTTCACTGAGTTCTACACTTGGCCTCAGGGAGATTTAAATTATGGCTCAGTAATTTAAAACATGTATTCCAAATAGCATGTTGTGATAGACTGTTCCCAATCCCCACCATGTGCCATTCAGACGAAGGAACTGTGAACCACAGCCTGAGATGATCCTACTACCAACTTCCTACAGTTTGCGAGGACTCCAGATGAGCCAGCTGGTGACACTTGCCTCCTCCAAGAGGCAAGACTGCCCAGACTGAACAGTCATCCTCTCAACATGGGTCACCATCCCTCTAGAGGCACACAAACTCCTGCGACACCAACAGCCAGTTTATCATATCACTTAGGTTGCTCACCTCTGGTGGAAGTATTGTAGTAGGTAAGCATGGACACACTTCTATGCCTCCTAGCTAATGGGTGAGAGCTTCTGAAAAAGGCATTAACCCAAGGAAGTCTGAATTAATTTTTAACCAACCTTATAAAAATCAAAAACCAAGACAAATAATTCAAACAGTGCATTTTAAAAGTGCCTTCCTGTACATTAATAAAATTAAATCAACACCTACTTCAAATAGGATCGGTATCCTGCACCTTTGTAACACCTCTACAAAGCTGTTTTGCACTTTCCCTTCTAAACAGGACAGCAAAACACCTTAGCACCCAGACTACTGAAACCATTTGAGAGATAGAACTTCTTTTTGACACATTATTTTTAGATTTCATGGTGTTGGAAGTTCTACTGCCTCAATGACCCAAAGCATACAAAGAGATTTGCTGCAAATAATACTTTCTTTCCTCCCAAAAACAAGTAATCCAAAAGTCAACCTAGGTCCTCTCCTTCTATATCACCACTTAAACACTGCAAGCCAAAAACACAGCCTTGCCAATACCAGTACAACCCCACAAGACTTCCTGGCCCCGTGGCAGCATAACAAATTTCATGAGCTGAACTCAGGAAGAATTTGCAAATCGGGGAAAAAAAAAAAAAAAAACCAACACATACCCATCCAGACACCCAGAGAAGACACATAGGGTTTGCAGATGTAGGAGTCCAGCAGAGAAGTCACTGTGTCCAGATTGCCTGTCTGTGGCATATCACTTAAAATTGCCCTAGAGTCACATTCCCCGCTTTATCTTTTGCTGCTGCATATCAGTTTTAAAACTCTGTATTCCCTAACCCTTACTGGATGCAATTTCTAGAATGATTCCAATTAAATTTCCCTCAAACATAATTGGAACATGTACAATTAGCAAGAAACAAGTTTGTCAGGTTGTAAAGAACTGCCAGAGCTGACCTATCAGCCCAAAATTAGCAATTTTTTCACATAGCTTTTACTAACAAACTTGGAATCATATGTATCTCAGTCCATACTTACTCTACTCCCAGAAACGTTCCTCACAAACTCAGTCCACAGCCTCTAAGATTATAATGTTCCCTCATCTGCTGAAATCATCTAGACAGCCTTAACTACATTCACTTTGCCTCTTTCTTCCCCCTCTGGACCTAGAAAATATAATAAATATTATGCTCTGATACTGTGTGCATGTTATCCATAAAGCCTGAGCTTTGGAAATACATTCAGGATCGCATCTGAGAAATAAGAATTTAAATACTGTTCCTTTAAACACAATTCTAATGCCAGAATATATAAATAATTGGCTCACATATTTCCGTCAAAATTTATGAATGACATCTCAATCCATGTACCAGACTTTTTTTTCCAGACTAGGTTTTGTTTCATCCTGCAGATATTATAGATATTGATAGCACAGAAGTTTAAAACCAAACAAAGAAAAGAAATCCCCAAAAACAAAAAAACCTCTCAATCTCACAACCAAAAAACCCACAAGGAAACCCATACCCCAGAAAAAAAAAAGAAAAGGTGACAGAAATATCCATACTTATCATAGGGTGAAAGGACGACTCACGCAGTAGATCTTACTCTAAGGCAATAGTGAAGTTTTCTCCTTCCCTGGGCTTTTCCAGGGTACTTAAGAATGACCCAAATACAGGCATTCATAGTCCACATCTCCAGCAGCAAGTTACAGCCGAATCCTGAGGCAAACAGCATTTCGCATAAATCAAACGCTACATTTGATAACAAGTTTCAATATGCTTAATAGTGGGGCCAATTGAAAAAAAAGAATAAAGAGAACAAAAACTAGCAAGCCAGATATTCTGGTGGCTTTCATTTTATACTAAGGTTCACTCATGATTCCAACTTCTTAATATTCAAGTGCTGCTGCACGTTGATAATTCATTACTTTACATACAAATGTTAGAGAAGAGCAAAAAATAAGCGAGCATTCCAGCTGAGCTGCAGGTGCAAATGGGGCCGATGGCATCCCAAAGACAGGTATAGCCAAAGTTGTGACACTAAGGGAAAAAATGAAGTTGGGGGTTAACTGAACGAAGCATGTTTTCCTATTCTAACTCTTCCCTGCAGGCAGAGGCATTCAAGGGAGAGTGGCACGACTTAAACATCTACTTCCTGTACAATAAACCCGTTGCAGTAGTCAGCATCGATCCAAATGGGAGCATGCAAGTGACTCCCACTACTAAAGCAATTAGTAGTGAAGTATTAATGGGGAGTATAATTGCAAGTAAGCTGTAAAACAGGTAAAAAAGAAAAAATACAATGTGAGAAACAAAAGGTATGTGAAGCCTCTCCACTCAACTTGTATCTATTGCTTTAAATTCTTTTTAAGTGTATGAAGATAACATTTTTTCCAATGCAACACAGAACTGTGAAATTAATGGTAGTGACTTACAAACCAGCAGTTATGAAATTTAAAAAATGAAGTGTATCAGTAAAAAATCTATAAGAATTATTGTAAATAGCAAGTTAATTAATAAGAACATTTCAAATTACTTTTTTAAAAGCAGAGGAAGAAAGGATGTTCTGGGTTTATTACAGTTCTGTATCTTAAGAGTGATGATTATGCACAGGAATGATGACATAATAAAGAAAATAACCCTAAAACCTGAAAAGTATTTCTACTTACGTGGGGCTAAAAAAGGCATGACCATCATAAAGTACTGTAAAATGGGAAAATGCTTTTACAAGATGTTGTTGAAGAGCAACTACTGCAATAAAACAGAACTATAATATAATAACAAACCTTAAGTGATGTAATAGTCAAAGACATACAATAAACCTGGCTGTTAAATAAAAATATTACATGTTCACTGAACAAACTATCAGGCATGAAACCATGAAGACTAGAGTAACTTTCCAGATGTCTAGAGAGAAAGAGGGTTGAAAATAGAGATCACAGTATGCCTCTATTTGGCACTGCTATGACAGATCATCTGTCCCTACCAATATCTACAATTCAAAATATTTTTAAAAACCCCACAACAACAAACCAACCAACAAAAACAACTGAAAGATAATAACTTTAAGAATTACTAAAATTGAAAACAATGCCTCTTACTACCAAGTCAGAGCATTAACTTTATTTATTATACCAAGAAGGAAGTTATTGAGTAGCTGAGCTCCTGTCTGGAGCTATGTACCTGTGTTAACAAAAGCTTCAAAACAAACTCTTCAATAGAGCAGCCAAAGGCCAAACAAGACCTAATAGCTGAAAGATTAAGTTGGACAAATTCAGAACAGAAAATAGTTGGGGTTTTTCTTTTTGTTCATAAAGTGAGAGCAGTTACCCATTGCAATTATCGCAGGCCAGTTTTCAAAAGCAACTTCAGGTGGTTTTCTTAAATATGAGCTCTGATGCACGCAGTCATGCAGGGAAGTATTCTGAATGTTTTATACAGGTCAGATTAGAATATTGCAAAGTTCCTCTTTCCTTATGATCAAGAAATATCAATATACTTATAATCAAGGCAACCTCCAGGTCACCAAACCACACAGTAAAGCTGTACTTCAAAATACCTACATTAAAACAGAAGATAAAATATACAAGGGCTACCATCTTCCCCAAGTATTGATGCATCTAATTGTCATAGAAATAAATGTAAGTTGCATCTAAGTATGATGCAGGTGATCAAACATATTTACAGCTACAGTCAACCCTAAAATAAGATTGTGTCCAACCGCAATTGCTGAGCTATCAATAACTTTGAACCTAAAAACGTATGGAACACCATGCTTGTTACCAGCAAGGATGCACTGCACAGAACCAAGTCAAACTAGAAAATGAGATAATAGGCATACATAAAATCTGGAAATAAAAACTGATTGGGGAACTTTAGTTTGGAAGATACTTGGAAGAGATCTCCAAGCAGACAGCAGTTAAAACAACATTATAATTCATGAAAATAGATCATCATCATTTTTAAAATACGAACATTGCCGCATCCAACATCCCAGGTATCTGCTTGGCATCTTGTCATCAGTAGTCAGGGCATGGCTCATATTAGCAAATACAGGAAAACCTCAACTACTAGTAATTCACAAATATGTATTATTTTTTTTCTAAAACGAAAAAGCCCATACCATTGGGCACTTGTGCCAATCAGACTCTCTTGTACTTCACTAAATTAGCACAAAAGGCTTCAGGAAAGTCAAAGAAGGTGAGCTACCTGTTACTTTCTTTCTAAAAAGAAGGTACTGGAGAGGGTTTGAGGAGGTTTCACTTTCAACGTTTTGATTAGAAAGCACTATGCAGACAACAGTAAGCATACCAACTCATAAAAATAGCTGCCATTGTGAAAGTATATTTCTACTCGAGGTGCAGATCCAATAACATTCAACATTTTCACCACTGATGTGTCAACAAACACAGAAAGAAAATCTGAAAAGTTCCATCTAGGAAGGTCAGCACTCAAGAATAATCATTTAATAACTTGGCTTTATTGAGGCAAAACTAATTTATTCCAGCATATAAACAAAAGTTTATAGCCAGACATAAAATATTCTAACTTATTCTGTAGAACTCTACACATGTTCTGAAGAACAACATCTCTAAAATATTCCTAGTGAAGTCGTAGGTGAATCTGAGCTCCCAGGACAATGATACAGAAATGAAGAGGCACAGAGCAATTCTTTAATAAATCAACAGGAAAACAGCAAGAGTATTGATTTTAGTATGCTGTATTGCACTGGGGAGGCAGATGTTAACAGTGTATGGATAGTCCTCTTTTAAACGTTCTTATGGAAATACAACCAAACCAATTCATATAGATAGAGTAATAATGAAGGGCTAGAGGAAATGCCTTACAGCAAGAGTTAAAGAGCTGCCTGATTAGTTTAAAACGGGAGAATTGAAAGGTGACTTCATTAGAGTACAAACATCTTACTGTGAATAAAGTATTGGAGCTCCAAAGCAGAAACCAGAGGCAATGCCTGGAAACTGAAGCCAGACAAATTCATATTAGAAATAGAGCTTAATTACATTTTTCAGCAATGAGGGTCATTAACTACAGATGAAGTTAGAGTGAAATGTGCCTTCTTTGTCCTTCCATGTCTGTAAATGAAGACCAGACACTTCTAGAATTGCACGCTATGGTAAGTAGTATCTTAATACACTGGTAGCTACACAAAGTCAAAAAGAGACTATATCATACAGAATTTAATCCATATGATGTAATGGTTCTGCAAGACCTTAAAATTACTAGAGCATATGAATCAGCGGCAAGATAAATTAGCAGTAATAAAACACATAGGATCACACAGCTCCATTACGAAAGATACTTCATTTTCAGTAAGTCACGCAGCCTTGCTACACTGGACCAAGGTATTTCCATCTTGCAACAACAACATATTTCCCTGATATAATCTCATCTCATATAACAAAAAGGCTTTTCTTTCCATGTATATCTCAAAAATCCGTATTTAACATTTATCAGTACTTTTACTACATAGTAGCTGTGGTAGATGTCATCTAGATATTAATATAGCATTACTGAAAATTAATGCTATATCAAGAGTAACAAAATTCAATGAATGCTTATTAGTATAATACTTCAAAATGTTACCGCTGGCTGGCAAAGCTCATTAAGGTTTGAAATAACTATTTGGATAAAATGAGAAACATTGATTACATAATTTGCACTGATTTTGTCACTTCTGTCCTTTTTATTTTATCATTTTCTCTTCTGCTGCCTAGTTGTTTGACACCGCTGACTCACAGGCGGCAAGTATATTCCCAGACTGAATGTAAATGCATCTTATGCCCCTAAATTGGCATTTTCCAGATATTCATCTCCTTCTCAACACCACCTGTACTCCAAGGGTGCATCTGAAAAGAGATTAAGTGAAGAAGCAGAACAGGACTCTGAAACAGAATTGTTTCTTGATTGCTTTGTAGGAAACCATTCCATTAGGTAAACAGCTACTCCTCCTGCATACAGAAACGGAAATGGTACAAAAACAATCCCAATTTGTAGAGTGTAAATATCAAAATAGAAACAGTCATTGGACAGGGGGGCTCACTGGCCTGCAAAATTTTATTGCACATGAAGCACTGGAACTTTGGGGTATCATATATTCATACTAAATTTGCACTTACAGAGGGTAAGGATCGTTGAGGAATACAACTCCTGAATTAATTATAAAAAAAAAAAAAAAAAAAAAAAAAAAAAAAAAAAAAGAGAGAGGGAGAGAAAAAAAAAAACAACAATAAACGGTACAGAAGGGGGCCCTGAAGAGGTTAGGTAGCCCAAGTCCTGTTCCCCTGTTCCAAGGCAATCCAGACAGAGATTTGACCAATCTGGTCCTCAGTCTCCAGGCAATCTATTCCAGCACTAGCTCTTCTTGCCACTTGGAAGTTTTTTGCCTTTTCTTTGTTTCTGTTTGCCTTTTAATTTTTTTAATATCTAACCCACATTATTTTAGCTGCAGTTTAAGCTTCTTGTCCCATCCACTATGAATAGAAAGCGGATTATGGCCTCTCTCCTGGCATCACTCTTTTACATATCTGAAAATTTGCTTCTCCCATCAGTAAATAAGCACAATTTGTTCAGCTTTTTCCAAAGGTCACTTTTCTTAGATGTCTTATTATCTGTTTCCTTCCCCTAAACCAACTGTTCCACATCTTTTTTTGAATCCCAGTGCCTTGCCCACAGCAGCGTATAGGACTGAAACATTATTGTGTTTTCATGAACAGACTGCACTGGAGTACATCCTCACACAACCTGCACAAAATCAGAGGTCGAGAAAGCGGCGACAGAAAAGGAACACACTATGGGAGGTCAGAGACACCAAGATTCCAGGGAAAAAGTAATGTAGTTCCCAACTACATGCAAGTTTTTATATCAATATTTTAGCCTACTGAGCTATTTTTGTTTCATTACAAATACAAAGTTGTACAGCATGATAAAAAAGGTGACTGTGATCCTACCTAAGGCTTCTAGCATAAGAAACTATACCAATGAGGAAGACTCTCTAAATACATTACAAACAAGGAAAGAAAGGGGAAATCACATACATGCACATATGCACAGTAAGCATTTTGGTTAAAAGTTTTTAAAACATACATTTGTCTTCTATTTTAACAAAGAATAAAACATTTTGGCTCAGAAAAACTTGAAGCAAAGTCTTGACTAACAACCAAACTGCACTTTGAAATAATTCAGCATAAACTAATGTATCATAGTTCTACATGATGTCTTCCACCTGGTCTGTCTTAATCTCTTTCCTTCCTGACCTAGACAGCTATACTCCAGCAATACTGGCTTCAAAATTACCTAGGCAAATGTTTCACAAACTCGGAATAAAATTGTCCTTTTTTTGCCACTAGTGTTTATATGGCGAGAGATAACAGACTGTGAAACCCTAAGCAGCGAAACAGTTTTGAAACTGCTATTGATGTCATTGTAGAAAGAAGTCTGTCTCCCATTGAATTTTTTAATTGTGAACTTCTGATTTAAGATCTGAAAGTGCAATTTGGATGCACTGTTTTGTCATCAGGTCTTGGCACCTACTTCATTCACGCAAGCCTTAGTGATGATGAAGTCAATGAGGTTTTTTTCATTCAGTTCTCTGTTGCAGAATCAGATCCCTTATCAGCAACAGTTATTCCATTGTTTCAAAAGACTTTTTCTGTACCACAAGCAACTTCCTTGTTCTCAGTCCTTCGGATCTACTTACACACAAAAGAAAATTTAATAAATCAGATTATTTAATATCCATCAATTTGTCAACACTTTACATAGTTGGTTTTTTAAACCTCAGATTAACAAATAGAGGGAACACACATGAAAAAGGAACCACATATCACCCATGCAAACATGCTAAAGTACATTTGAACACTCAGTTAAGTATGTATCCTTACGTAGAGCAGCAGAGTGTTTTTAAGGTCTTAACATGTATTTAACAAATATACCATAAAATATGATTCATAAGCAAATACTGATACAGATGGCTCACATTTTTTCTACAAAACCTTAATACATCAATCAGAACATGGATTACACATTAAAAAAAAATGTTGGCACAGAAGAGAAGAGGCAATTTGGCAGCTTCTCAGCAAACACAGATTAAAGCACACAAGCTCTACTGCATACAAGAAACAAGATAAATAACCCCAAAAGGTCACAGAACATACTCTGACATCTGTGGATACTTACGTAATAAAAGATAAAACCTGCTTCTGTGAATAAAACTGAGTAATCACAGTTTTCAATTTCAACAAGATTTTACACATGTATAACAACACAGCAATAATTTTATCTCTTGCAATATTTTTCCAGTAACAGCTACAGTTTTCTAATCCAGCGAGAGGAAGTAACAGTGATGGCCACAACTAAGTACTGCGACCAAGTGAATTCAAAGCCAAATACCTTCGCTAAGTTTTGCACTATACAGGATGCTACTAGTAACTTTTGTATTGGATTTATATTTCTATGTAATTCAGATAGTGTGCTATTCAACCATATTACTTTACACTGAAAAAACATTAGGGATAATAAATCACTGTAGACCTTCAGCTAATAGTATGGTATTGAATCTACAAGTGCAGATTCCTTAAAAAAGGAAGAATCAGCTGTCGAGCTCAACAGGAATTTTCTGGTATAGTTATTCATACATTGGGAAATGCTAATTCTACATAACCCCCTCCCTGAAGCTGAGATATCCATGGAAACAGAAAACAAGAGATGGACTGAAAGTGCAGCAGAATAATCTTATTTCTTTCGTCAGCCATATCACTATGGTTGGGCCAGTTACTGCCACCCCTCAGCAATATTCAAATATTTGCTTCTCAGAAAGGAACAAAAAAAGCAAGCAGAGATGATCCATGTGGCTTTTTCCATGTTTAACAGAGCGTGTACTTTTTTGCAGAATTCCATCTTACATATGTTGAAATATAACAGGCTTCTCTCCATCCTCACCATATCACTTCTTCCAGGGTTGATTTCTGGAAGCAAGAAATATTTTTGTGCTTTTCCATACTCCTCCCCCTTCCCAGTAAGTACTTCAACATCTCACTGCACACAGCTTAGTTTATAGACTTTTAATTCCATCTAAGTTAATACAGTTTTGTTAACTAGGCTAAGCAGTCTCCTTTATCTCAACCAGCATGTCTTGTTCTGAAAAATGTAAGTTAGCAGCCTTTTTAAAACAAAAAACGAGTTGGTGAGGATGAATCTTACTGATAGGCATCCTTTTGGGGAGGCCTGCAGCATTATATTCTCCTGACTGCAAACGAAGGGAAATCTCATACCCTTCCTTATCTGTCATCCATGCATCCCTTGAAGAAAGCATGCACTAGTACCAGAGAGCCACTGTGGGTGCTCCAACCTGTAAGCTGAAGCAGCTGAGCAGTATTTCATTTCAGGTTGCTCATCCTCTTGACCAGGAACCATTGCAGCGAATGGCACAAGAACTGAGCATGCAGTGCTGCAGCAGAGGCTTGCTGGCACACAGAGATGAGATGGGACGGCATAGGCAGCAAACACAAATGGGGGTTAGAGAAAAGTAGCAAGGAAGCGTCAGGGAGACAGATACCTGCTCAGGAGGGGAAGGATGGGACAGAAGAACTCTAGCAGTTGTAGAAGTTGGAAATAAACTAATGCTGGGAGAAGACTGAAGTCAAAAGCTGCCATTGTGAACATCTGTGAAGTCCACCAGATTCCTATGTTTTCAGTCTCAGTCATAGGTACATAAGGTAACAGCCAACTGCTGAAATTTTGGATTTTAAGATTCAATATATGACACATGACAAGATTACTGTTATTCCATATAATGAATGATGTGTTTAGTAACATAAACCAACCACCCAGAACAAGGAATATATATATATACACACACAATAACTGTAAAGACACAAAACCATGAGATGGTAGCATTTCCTAGATGGACAGGTTTTAAAAAGAAAAAAATAAAATAATTTTTTAAAAGTCTAGATCGACAGAATAAGCAGGACTACTATACAGGATCTCCCAAATCACTGAAGCCAAAGTGTCTACAAACTACCTCTGTGGGGCTCGTCTTTTGTAAGTGCTGAACTGAGAGACTTTTTCCTTACAGAAGTGCTAAGCAGTTGCAACTACTACAGAGGTAAAAACATGCTGATGATATAAAGGAAAGATGGCCAAACACTAGCACAAAGCCATCTCCGGCAGAAAGGAGGATTTCTGTATTTGTGTAAGATAATGGAAAAGAAATATTTAAAAAATATATTTCAAATCAGATTTGAGAGAGAAAAAAACAACAAAACAAAACACACAAACAACAAAAAAACCCACCAAAAAACCAAACACAAAACAACAGGTTTGTTCTCATTATTTGGAGAGGACTACAAAAATGTCCAGCACCATGCAAATCAGCTCTGCCTCTCCTATATTATACATGAACACCTACTTCTTCAACTAGTTTTGCTTTAATCATATCATACCTCAAATCCCCTTCTGTAAACAGGTAATAAAAAGCCGTCTAATCTTACAGCAGTAGTGCAAAATAAATTCATTCTATAGCTATTATAAGTATGCAGATACAGTGATAAGAGTGCCACAGAGCAGCTTTAAGGAAATAAGCAATTCTGCGCATACTGCAGAATATGGACAGCACGCAGGTAATCTGAACCAGAGGTGGAATGGGCAAAATGAAATATTGAGCAGCTATCTTTTCAGAGCATTACCCAACATGCACACACAGAAATACAGGAGCACCATTTAAAAAAAAAAAAAATCTTCCCCAAAAGTATATTTTATTTCTTACTAAATAAAAGAAGATTCTTTTAAAAGATTTTTTTAAAAAATGGTAATATTTCAAACATAAGCAGTCTAAAATTGAAGATGTGGGGTTATAATATAATTAACTTACTAAAAGAAGTCCTAGGTATTTTATACTCTGGACTCCAAGATCTTTGCCAAGTGCTTCCTGTCTTCGGGCAAAAAAAGAGAATAAGCCTTCATTATGCACCAGTATGAGATCTCTTTTGCATTGGTTTGAGTTTCTTGTGTTAGATACAAATGTTGCTAAGATTATTAGATAAATCTTTTTGCAGCAATGGTTTATCATATCACATTCTAATGCATTTGTGTTCATTTCTACCAAGACTTCATTAATGCAGCCAAAACTGCACTCAGCAAGGCTATTAGATCTCTTATCACTTTAACAAGTTTTCTATCAGGTTTTTCCTATGCTGAGGTAACACCTTCATTTTAATTGTAAAACCAATTGTAGAACCTCAACTACAGCAAAGAAAAAATATTCATATTTCATTAACTCATTTTAACTGTGAGCCTGAGAACAAATCTTACAACTGATTAACTCTGACAAAGTCATTTAAGTATTGTATGATGGAGCTTAAATACCACAGGCTTTCTGTTGAAATTCCTAGTTATTTCTCAAATTGCCAGTATTGGTGTAAGAAAAACACAGAGGCAGATGACAATGGGAAAAGCAAAATCTATTTTTATCAAAATGTACATACTTCAATAAACTGTTGTTCCTAAATTTCCTCTGAAATACGCTGGATTTCCTGAATATCATCCTTTGAAAGGTGGTATCATTCAGGAGTTTGTGAGCCAATATTTTACAAGGTCAGTAGTTCCTACAAGGTTTATACACTTTTTTTTTTTTAAATTCCATCTCTTGCATCCAATACTAATCTTTGCTAATTCATTAATAGCAATATCATAGAATCATAGAATGATTTTGGTTGGAAGGGACCTTGAAGATCATCTAGTTCCAACTCCCCTGCCATGGGCAGGGACACCTCCCACTAGACCACCTTGTTTAAAGCCCCATCCAACCTGGTCCTGAGCATACCCAGTGATGGAGCATCCACAGCTTCCCTGGGGAACCTGTTCCAGTGTCTCCCCACCCTCACAGTGAAGAGCTTAGAATCATAGAATGGTTTGGTTGGAAGAGACCTTCCAAGGTCATCTAGTCCAATATTTCTTTCCTTGATTTAGATCACAACATCATAATGTAAGCATTTGGCAACTGTCAAAACATATAGATCCTTAAATAACCAGTGTCTCACCACCCTCATAGTGAAGAACTTAGAATCACAGAATCACAGAATGGTTTGGGTTGGAAGGGACCTTCCAAGGTCATCTAGTTCAGTATTTCTTTCTTTGATTTAAATCACCACACCATAGTATAAGCATTTGGCAACTGTCAAACATATAGATCCTTCAATAAACCAGGAAGGGAGTGACAGAAGCATCTTTCTCTTCCAGATGTAAAAACAAATGTTTTGAACAAACTTCTTACCCAATTCCCACTTCTAAGGAAACCCAAGTGATAACTTCCCTAAATCCCTCAACTATTGTCCTGAGGGATTTTTTTTCTGGGATGGGTTTAAAGCAAAGGAACAGAACTATATACACTGTTGAGTCCCAGTGAAGATGGGATTTAGGAGGGAAAGCATACCAGTTATTTTTTCTTCTTCTTCCTTTTTTTTTTTTTAAAAAAAAACAATACAGAAGCCTATAGCAAATATGCTACGAGTTAATGGACTGGTCTGGCCCAGAGGGACACTTAGGATGTGTCTTAGGAGGCAAGGCTCGATACTGCAATAAATCACAAATGAATAAGCATTTTTCAAGTCTTTTCCAAGTACTCTGAGATAAGTAAAAACATGCTCACAGGCAGGCCAGCACTGCTCAAAGTAGGTTCACAGGCCATTAGAATTTTAAATGGCAAATTCAGGCAAAATCCTTCTCTCCACAGCACTGTCACCTGTGGTGAGCTGTGTCAGTGCTTCATCTCCCCCAGATTCCTGACATCCCTCCACTTCACACCCTCTGGTACTCTCCTCCAACGAACAAATCCAAGTAATGCAGTTGCCTTGTAGGCAGCTGAGCACATGGAGAAGCTGAAATCACAAGTTGTTGCTTTCTCTCAGCCACCTTATCAACATGTGGCAGGAAAGCAGCATGGCAACCCAAGGGAAATTGACAACTCACACAGCACTGCCCGGTTTTATGGAGTGACAACTCTGAGGTGAAAGCTCTCAAGAAGCACTGGAGTGCCTCATATAATACTTCAGCTTACAGAAATGTCTACAGTCAGACTAAATTAGGAAGAGTGACACCAGCAGGTCAAGGGTCCTGCCCTGACATTTGCCCTTGGTGAGGCCCACCTGGAGTGCTGGGTCTGGTTTTGGCTCCCCAACACAAAAGAGATACAGGCACACTGGAGCATGTCCAGCAAAGGACCACAAAGATGATTAAGAGCATGTGACATTCAAGGAGAGGCTAAGAGATCTGGGACTGCTCAGCCTGGAGAGGAGAAGGCTTAAGGGGGTACCATCCATGTGTGTAAATACTTGATGGGAAGAGTAAAGAAAACAGAGCCAGGCTTTCCCTGTGCCAGGGCAAGTGGCAATATGTACAAATTTAAATAAAAGACATTTCATTTGAACAAAAAAAGTATTTTCTTACAATGAGGGCAGTTGAACACTGGCTCAGGTTGCCCACAGAGGTTGTAAAGTCTCTACCCTTGGAGATACTTTAAACCCAAGAGGACATGGTCCTGAGGAACTTAGTGTGTGCTCACCCTGCTCTGAGAAAGCGGTTGGACCTAATGACCTCCAAAGATAACCTTCCAGCCTCAACCATTCTGTGATTCTGGATACATTAAGATTAAATGGCCGTCTTGCTTGATACCAAGTAAGAATGGAAATACAACGTATATACAAACATCAGCAAACATAAAGACACTTAATTAAGTGTCCAACTTAAAGCTACACTGAATGGGGAGAACTAAAATAACTAGAGCTTTTACTTATAATTTGTTGGCCTTGACCCTCTCTCTTAAGGTCCTTTTCCTGTTTGATGAGGTGACATTTTGTAGAGGCAATTTCTGCATTCAAAAGAACAGTTTAATGAGTCAAGGGGGTGCCAAGTTGGCCTCAAAACTGAGGAACGGGTTGATTTTTATCTCATTCTCTTTAAACACTCATTCTGTCTCTGCTATTTCTCTCCCCAACATACATTTATTTCTCTCATTTCTTCTGCATGCTGTTTAATCTTTTGCATCCATCTGGAATAACCCTCCCCTGTCATCACTGTATCCTGAATCACCAGCAAGTGACATTCTTGAAGTAATAATTTAAGAGCCATTGCCACAATGCAGTCCTTGCTTCCTGCCTAACAGTTTCACACTAATTTCTATTTTTTCCTCCAAAAACAAAAGGCAATGTCATCCACAACTGTAATAAGATCTCCACTGCAAAGCTGTAATTAGTATTCTTTCAGAGCTTGCCAACATTTCTTTTTAAAATGGTAGCAAAAATGTGTACAAACAAGTACATCTCACCAGTACTCTGCCTAGGAATGCTTCTGAGGCAAGATCTCAGAGGAAAAGTTTGTAAAAGCTGGAGCAATTTAGCATAACCTATTGCAGTTCAGGTGATTTATAGCAAGTATTTTTAAAAGGCTGCTACCACTGAGTACAAGCAGGATAAGAACAGGTGTACTCTTTCTAAGGATAAGCGATTTCATTTTTCTTCCCACTGGTCATTTTCCTCTATCTCCTCATCATTTCCACTTGATTTGCTATTTCCTTCTCAGCTATCTTACTAATTCAGTCTTAAACTCCAATTTCTACCTGCTTATAGCTGATGTGGCCACTATGTATATTCAAGATTTAAAAAAAAGACGCTGCAAGTTGTGCCTTGAATACTACTCCATAGAAACCATAGGATTTTCTATGTGCACTACATTAACGCCTTTTCTATTGGCTTCAGTACTCTTTCGCTGTTGCTCTTTCATCAAGATCTCCAGTGGACTCCTGGCTTTTTTCAGAACGCAAAGCTGTTTTTCCAGGCAGGGTGTGAATCATTTTTAACTAGGTGGTATTAATTCTGCAAAATAAGATTGAGAAGCGAAGAATGAATGCTTATGGCACACATTCTACTTCCAACTCAGAGACGGAGAAAATGCAGAATTTAAATTGAGAGCACATAAGCTTGGCTATTCGTGTGTGAAGATGAAAGTAAAGCAATGCTCCAAATTCTCAGGCAAACCATTTTATTAAAATAATAGTGCTGCTTTACTGGCCTACAGTAGAACTGCAGATAAAAGCTCTTCAGCTTCAAGCTGTACCAGCTGGAGAGAACAATCCAACTCATTCATCGACTACAAAATCCCACCAGATCTCTCTCTGCAAATGAGATCTACATGAAATCTACAAAATCTTGCCACATCTTAGAATCATAGAATCATTAAGATTGGAAAAGACCTCTAAGATCACCAAGTCCAACCATCAACTCAACGCTACCATGACCTGTCCTGAAGTGCCACATCTAAACATTTTTTTAACACCTCCAGGCATGGTGACTCCACGACTTTCCTGGGCAGCCAGGTCCAGTGCTTGGCCACTCTTTCAGTAAAGAATTTTTTCCCAATATCCAATCTAAACCTCCTCTGGCACAACTTGAGGCCATTGCCTCTTGTACTAAATCTTTCTTCACCCTCATTCTCTAGAAAACCCCTCCAAGTCTGCTTATTCACTCTAGTAATTTGTAGTAATTAAGTAAGGAATGACTTACTTTTCAAAGGGTGTAAAATGACCTAGGTTATTTTGATCTACAGGACCATACAGGCACCAGTGCCTTCTTCAGCTGCAACTGGCAGATGATGTTCAGTAACCACCTAGCAACTCTGTGTTAACTTGCTCCAGGAACACATCACACTGTTAGAACTGTTTTACCAAACATATGGCGTAATATAAAAGCAGCAACTCTAGAACAGCTCAACTTACCTACATGCTGATCTTTAGAAAAATCCAAGAACCTGCCATTTAAAAAAAAAGGATGCAATCAATAGAGGCCATTGAAACAAGTAAAAGGTTGCCGGCAGACTCATGGAATAAATCAAGACAGGAAAGATGAACACATTTGCCTAGCTATTACACTGCACACCTTTTCCATATTCAGGTAGTACATTCCTAGTTTACAGATTAGTCAACTTCCATAACTCCTTCAAATCAACATATACTCAAACAGAAACAACAGAAGTTCACAGAATTTGTTCCTATACCTAAAGCTGCAAGAATAGTTGCATTATCCACACAATCTACTACTCCTCAGAGTATCCTCACTCAAATGCCTTAAGAACAAGATGACTGGCAAATACCTTCTCTCAGAAAATATAAAAAGAAAAAAGCAAAAAAGGGTGTAGAAAATCTAATCCCTCTGTCATGCATCATTTGTGTCTTTTGGCTTGAGAAACACCAGGATTTTTCTCCAAGATTCCTCAAGAAGCACTTGGGAGTTGCATTACTTTGTGACCCGATGGAAGCTAAAGCTGGCAGCCCATTGATTATCATTTCTAATCCAACCAACCCTGACAGCTATACTTTCTCATAAACAAAACATTTTATTACCTTACTACAGTTACTTGTAAGTTAGTACTTCAAAGGTACCATCATTTTGCACAAATTTGAAAGCTGTCTTTGGGGTCTTCTAAGACAAAATTCAAAGAACCATTCAAGGTCAGGCTGGACAGGAGTCTGAGCAACCTGATCTAGTTGAAGATGTCCCTGCTCATTATAGAAGGATTGGACTAGATGATCTTTAAAGGTCCCCTCCAAGCCAAACTATTCTATAATTCTATGATTCTAAAACATGATACATAGCATGAGCACAGCCAGTGTAACAATAATCTGATTTATGACATATTTTATTTACTTACTAAAGGACATGAAATTAACCTGGGTCATCACCACTTGCTGTCATTAGCCCAGCACTACCTTGCTATAGGGATGATCAAATGCTTCCTAACATGTGAACCTTAGAAGTCCTTACAGGACAAGGGCCATGGGATATAGGAATCCTGCGGGAGGAATGGCCCATCATACTTCCTTGGCAGCTCCCCACAGACCTTTCATAGCCAGAGTCCTCTTCAAGGGAAAAGGGGAAAGCAAACAAACAGAAATGGTTTCACATTTATGCTTCAATCACCTCCTCCTTTATATCTAACAAAGCAACCCCAGTAGACAGGAAGAAGATAAGATCACACTGTAGGAGCTCAGCTTTTATAGTGAACAGCATATGTAAATACTCCGCAGTCCTGGAAGCTTCTGTGAGTGACAGTAAGCAAACTGTATGAAGAGACAAGAATTATTCTAGTACTCCTAATTTAATGGTGCCTTTTTGTTCTATCATGCAAAGTCAGCATGGACTGCAGTTCTAATGGATCATCTCTCCTCACTTAAGCACCAAGGCATACTTTCACCAAAGTCAGTATTATATGGTTTTAAAAAATACACGTTTCAGCAAAAGGGACAGTCTGCCTTCAGACTGGCACAATTCCTAAATATAAATCATGTCCGTTTGGGGTCTGACCTCCAGTGGCCTTGTGAGATGCAACCTTTCCGTAACATCCCTTCTAGGGACCACTAACAGCATAACACGTCAACACTTCTCTAAAAATTAAAAAGGGAACAAAAATAGTCTTGGAGCTTTCTAAACTGATTTCAAAGAGCCTTCAGCTGAGTAGCTTCAAAACGACAGCTCTGATTTAGTCTCCCGGATTAGCTTGTTAAGTCTACGAGCATAACATTGGAAATGGCACATCTAAGGTAATGAAGCAAATAGCTGCAGACATGAAATTTGGACTTCTACCCCAACAATAAACAGAAGAACAAAACAGAAAACCAAAGAATGCAAGAGGCTAATAAGATTGCGGCTTTGCTTTTTTAATTATTCTTTTCAAAATATCATTCAGCTACCTCACACTCTCTGAACAAAATAATGCAGCCAAAGTTACAAGTCTCAGAAAACACTCAGGTAAAAACTGTTACAGAACCGTAAGGGTTGGAAGGTACGTCCGGAGATCATCTAGTCCAACCCTTCTTCCAAAGTAGGTTCACCTAGGGCAGGTTACACAGGAACGTGTCCAGGTGGGTTTTGAAAGTCTCCAGAGAAGGAGACTTCATAGCCTCTCTGGGCAACCTGTTCCATGCTCCATCACCCTCAAAGTAAAGAAGCTTTTCCCTGTGTTCAGATGGAACTTCTGTGTTTCAGTTTGTGCCCGTTGCCCCTTGTCCTGTCTCTGTCCACCACTGAAAAGAGTCTGGCCGCACCCTCTTGACATGTGCCTTTTAGGTATTTATAAGCACTGATAAGATCCCCTTGCAGTCTTGTCTTCTCCAGGCTAAACAGCCCCAGGTCTCTCAGCCTTTCCCTGTAAGAAAGATGTCCCAGTTCCCTCATCATCTCTGTAGCCCTCCACTGGGCTGTCTCCAGAAGTTCCTTGTCTCTCTTGAATTGGAGAGCCCAGAATTGGACACAGGACTCCAGATGTGTCCTCTCCAGGGCAAAGCAGAGGAGGAGGAGGAGAACCTCCCTCGATCTGATAGTCACACTCTACTTAATGAACCCTAGGGTACCATTGGCCTTCTTGGCCAATTGCTGGCTCATGGTTAACCTGTTGTCCACTAGGACTAAAAAGTCCTTCTCTGCAGAATTGCTTTCCAGCAGATCAACCCCTAACCTGTACAGGTGCATACGGTTATTCCTCCCTAGGTGCAAGATCCTACACCTGCCCCTGTTGAACTTCATTCAGTTCTCCTCTGCCCAGCTCTCTAGCCTGTCCAGGTCTCACTGAACGGCAGCACAGCTTCCTGGTGTATCAGCCACTCCTTCCAGTTTTGTGTCACCAGCAAACTTGCTGAGGATACACCCCATCCCTTCATCCAGGTCATTAATGAATATGTTGAACAAGACTGGACCCAGTACTAACCCCTGGGGAACCCCACTAGCTACAGGCCTCCAGCTAGACTCTGCACTGCTGATCACAACACTCTGAGCTCAGCTAGTTCTCATTCCACTTCATTGTCCACTCATCTATCCCACACCTCCTGAGCTTACCTATGACGATGTTATAGGAGACAGTGTCAAAAGCCCTGCTGAAGTCGGGGCAGACAACATCATGACAAAAGCCTTGCTGAAGTTGGGGTAGACAACATCCACTGCGCTCCCCTCATCTACCTAGCCCATCATCCCAACATAGAAGACTGTCAGATTGGTCAAGCTTAAATTCCCCTTGGTGAATCCATGTTGACCAGTTCTAATAAGCTTCTTTTTCTCCACACACTTAGACATGATCTCCAGAATGAGCTTTTCCATCATCTTTCCATGGATGGAGGTGAGGCTGACTGGCCTGTAGTTTTCTGGGTCCTCCTCCTCGCTGTTTTTGAAGACTGGAGTAATATTGGCTTTCCTTCAGTTCTCAGGCACCTCTCCTGTTCTCCATGACCTTTCAAAGATCATGGACTATCCTCTTGAAAGGTCTCCTGATTTGAGCAGGAAGCAGTTTGCATATCCGTCAACAGGTCTTTGCAAACAAAATACCATCTACTTCAAGATCATTTTGCAAAGTTTAATCAACACCTCAGTGTCCTTACTTATTTGTCATTAGTGATTAGTTTCAACACTACCTATGCTCATGACACAATGTTTACATATTATCATAAGAAAATACATAATTTGTAAAAGTGCATATAAATATGTATTTGAAAGCCAGCAACCCTAAAAATCATTGTGCTTATAAAAAACCAAAAAAGCCATTACAAACATGCTATACAACCTGCAATAAGACCCAACATCTGTATTTAATAAGCCACATTTGACTATGCTCTAGCAAATATAAAGGTCTCACATGTCCAATGTATTTGGTCTGCACGACAACACACAAATCATTCATGATTCATGAGGAATACCGCTGATCTTACAAACCAAATACAGTGGAGCTAATGTCAAATAAGTAAACCATTTAAGGCACAATAATTTGCTTCTGCTTTAAAAAGTCCTCATGCCAAGCTCAGTTTTTCCTAGTCTTTTTGCTTCTTCCACCATGGCCCTTTCCTCTCTTTTTGTGCCAACACCAAGCTCATTATTTCCCTCTCTTTATGAACACGCATCTAACAGAGTAAGGCATTCCAACTTAACATGCTTGACCTTAGTACTTCCATGGATCCAGGCCGGCCTCATGGATCTAACTGTCACACCCGTACCTTAGAAACAAGGTCTTCATTTGTGCTCCCTCTTCTGGCTTTACACGCACACAGCACAACCACAGTAGTGTAACATGGAGACCACCCAAACACAGCCGCTGCAGTCCTCCCTCCCCAAAACCAGCACAGAGCCGAACCGAAAGCGCTCCCAACCTGCATGCTACTGCTTGCTGCAGTGGAACATACTATAGAAATAACCCAGATCAGTATTCATGAGAGTGATTTATCTTATTTCAGTACTCAACACAAAAGACCAAGTACTCAACTCCCAAGGACGGCACAAAAATAGCTTCCAGCTAATTTTTTAAGCCCATCCTAATGTTAATTTTAGCTCTGGAAAAGCATCACGTGTAACAGAACAAACAGCCCAGCACATTCCACAAGGGAAAAAAACAGTAACATTCAAGGTTCATATTTGGATATGTCCAGCATAAGAGGCCTTCATTTGTAAGCTTAGAATGCATTTTAATAATTGTTATATTTATTTTCATAATAAAAACAAGAACTTAGGTTATTTATCTGCATCAACTTTGGCATCAAAGAACAAGAGGAAAAGGAAGGTGGGGAAAAAGCCAACTACACAGTAGCTTACTTTTTAAGTGTGATGCTGTACTGCAGTGGAAGTCTATTTTGAGAAAACTATAGTTGCCAGTAGTGTAGCCTTCTTAAGTCATTTTAGTAGAAGCTGTCAAAATGTATGTGCTTTGGAGTCTTGCTGGATTTGGAACACTTCATCTGGCTTTATTTTACAACAAAATGGAAATTTGTGACTATTCCCTAATAAAAGTATTTGAGGAAATGTTAGACCCGCATGGGAAAAGAGCAAATATCACCTATGTTTTTTTTCTGGAACACATGGGATATACACTACAAAGTAGAACGAGACAGAGGCAAAGGCTGAGGAAGGATGGGAGGTACATAATTTAGGCACCTTTGTCCACAAGAACAACCTGGAAATTGTTAATGGAATGAGGCAGTATTGGAGAGAAGCTGCAGAAGCTGCTGGTTACTGGGAGCCCTAAGCCACATCTCTGCCCTGCATGACTCCATTAGAATGTGAGAGAATAGAAGCTATGGCTAAACCCCGGAAAAGAGGCTGGAAACCCAGGACCTCCTTTTCTAAGCAGGTGCCCCAGCTAATTACAACTACTTAACAGTCAGACATTATATTCTTCAGAGCTCCACTTTCATTCTTGCATTTCCAACTGAATTATTTATCCTTGGAATGTCCTAATGCCTGGTAGTCAGGAACGACAGATGTTGGCTGAGACCTCCAGCCTTCAGAGGGGGTATGAAATGCAAGAAGTCCAAAGTAGGGCAGAAATTTTGCAGCACCACTGTGCCTGATAATATTTTCTACTAGCTACCGCCAAATGGCTTCCCAGATCTGCTCATCAGGGACATCTGGTATTCTGCATTAGCCAACATGAACTGTTCTGGAACACTAAATAACCTCAGAAATGTGGTGTAAATTCTCATATTTGAGGATGCTTCTTCATGATAACAAAGCTATTTGACTCTTATGAAGCTTAAGAAGTCACTGAAATTTTAGAAGATATCACATGCCATGGCAAAAGTGCTTCAGAGTTCACCTGCACATTTGCCTCAACACCTATCAGTGGCGTACAGCCATTTTAGACTGTGGAGAGATTCGTTCAAAAGTAAACAATTCTTCATGGCCTGTAGATAGATCCAGGAATGGTGCTTATAAACTCACACAAAAGGCAAGTTAACATATATGAAACTAGCTAACAGCAGCTCATTTCTGCATACGAAATAGTAAATGTAAGGACACTTCAGGGTAGATGGCTTCCTTCTTGCTCTCCATGTTTTTTTATTTATTCTGCAGTTCTTGTAGATAAATGAACATTTAAACTACAGAAAAAAATTCTGGAGAAATCTAAACATAACTCATTGTAATATAATTTACCAACAAACACTTATCAGTCAACCAACAGTATGTCTTCCAGATTCTCAACACTTTCTTTACTGTTTACCCTCTCTGAGTGGAAAATTGGTGATAAAATTCAATTTTGTTTTTACCAACATATACAGACTTCTGCAGTCTGTAAACCTTTCTAAATTACAGTTTATATTGTGTTACATATTGAAGCCTGTGGAAAAGGGATGAGAAGACACTTTCCCAATGAAGCATATGAAAACTGTAAGGCTTATGTTTTCTTTGAGGTAGTAATATGTTACATCATCAAATAGAATACAATACTTATGAAAATGCAGGTGCTTTAAAGACTTTCTACAGGACACTGCATTCATACTAAGGCCAAACATAGCTGAGATCTGTAGCAGACTAACCTTTTAACCTTCTTCCTAATTACATGCCACAAAAATGTATATTCCAATACATTTTATGGTAGATCAGACTAAAGTTCTGGAAGGATCTGAATCTTGATGTTATCTAAGGCAAGCAAAGAGCACAACTTACTGAACAGGAATTCACTTTTGTCAGATACACTGTTCTATAAAACTTCTCTCCCTTAAGTCTGTTTTGCCCACCTCCTTTTTTTTTTTTTTTTTTTTCATTTTAAAGGGCTCTAGAGGTACAAAGTTTTTGATGAAAAAAGGGTAAAAAGAAAATCAAACCCTCACTTTACCTCACCTGAAAATATCATTTTGTGTATCTCCAATAAAGTCTTTCATCAGTTCCCAAATATTGTAATTCACCAGCACGTGGAAGTTTTTCCTCTTCTCTAACTCTTCTTACAAACAGTACCTGACACTGAGCACCATGTTCCAGGTGAGAGTGGATTATCTTGCTGAATCTTATCATGTATTCCCTATTACAACAGAAACAAATTAATTCTTTAAAAAATACTGGCAAGTGCATTCCTTACCTAGTGGATGAAAATTCTGTTGTTTAGATGCTGCCATTGAATGCTAACAGATCTTCCACTAGTAAGACAGGAAAATACAAGGGTTTGTTTTGCAAATGGTTAAGAAATTATAACCCAGCAACATGCATGAAAAGTTCCTTCCAAATTACTAACAGACATGTCACACTAAACACTCTCAGCAAAAGCATTTCCCCAGATTTTGTGACCTGTTTAAAATAAATTCAGAAGGAAAAAAAAAGAAAGAAGTGGTGCTGGGAGGGGAAAGGGCTGTCAGCAATGCTTATGCATTCCCAACCAAAGAAGCAAACTCTTGGCTAAATCCAGAAGCAAGCTGAGCAGACTGCAGGTGATGCACTCTTCTGTCACCACCAAGTGCCATTGCAATCAATCAGAATCACTACAGGGACACAGGACAGAGGAAAGCAGATAGTTTCAAAATCAAAATGTAAAAAGCATATTCTGAATTTTAGTGCGTGTATTTTCAATAATATACTAGAAAACCACATTTTAAAACAATTCCACATGGAAATAGGGTGTCCTTTAGAAATTTCTTAAATAAGGCCCTGTACCTAACTGGTATAATATAATGCTAAAGGCAACCTTAAGTTTCAAAACCAGCTAATGATTTGGCATCCTCATTTGGAAGTCAGCATTCATTAGCTTATAAATAACCAGATGCCAAACATACAGCTCTTTCGAAGAAGAAAATAAACCAGAAAAGATTGTCTTTAATTGTTCCTCCCCCCCTTCATAATCAGGACATCAAAAGAAATACACAACAACGAGGTAATCAGAATTAGTGGCTTCTGGAATAACAATTCTCTCCCATGTTTTACCAGGTGATGGATGAATTCTGTGATCTAATCTTTATGTCAAGCCCAGGCAGAGTCAGTGCCTGACGATTACAGAGGTAAGTTTTCCATCCAGTTGACCACCATCACTATCACTGTCTGAATATTTGTGTTTTCTGTATGTGTCAATAAATGTCAAGAAATACTAAACAAATCACCATGCACTAAACTGTAAAAATAGCTTACTGCAGAGATGAAGCAGCTTTTAATTTTCTTCTACTGTGGATCAACCTTAACTTTCAACACAACAGGCATGAGTTATGAAAGTCAAACTTGAGAATGGAAAGACATGGTCTTTCAATGTATTGGGAGTCTTTGCTATATATGTATTTTACAGCAGCTGTACAGTAAGCTGAGTAGGCATGCATGCGCACTGGTGCATTTACACACCCCTACACCCTCAAACATGTAACTCCTTTGTCACTATTAACAACAGTTATTCAGCAAACTATTCAAAACAGTTGCTGGCCTAAGCTAAGTTTGGAGAGTAGATCATGTCATCTGGAAATGTAATGCAAATTTTACATCCCAGCTGAGGAGTTTGCCAAGCCTGGGAACCGTCACATTCAGAAGCCCTCCATCAGCACAGGGAAGGAGACCTAAACACGTACATCAGGTTTCCTTCCCTCAACCAGCCTGACAGCAGTAGCTACTGCAGCACTGCACTGAAGGCACTTCATTAATTCCACTTGGGGTATGCGGGGGCAGTTATGGTTGACTAGACAAAAAGACCTGGCATCTGGGACAGGCAGGTCCTACCAGATGAAATCAGAGCAACAGCTAAGCCTCCAAAGGAACTTTTGGCTGCAATTCAAGTTACACTGTTATTTACTTGGTGAGTAAAAAGACAGTGTACACAGGGTTATTTGGCCTATGCACTGGGCATACAGTTTGGCTGGAAGGAAGTAAAAACCTGCCACAGTTGTAAGGGCTGTATCATTCAGTTCACAAAGTAAAAAATGAGCAAGTGAAGAGAGAATGACTGTATGTATTTGAAAAAGAAAGTAGCCATGCTGTCCATCCTTACCAAACGTCTGCAAAGATCACAAGAAAGCAAGAGTGAAGTTTCCGTATCACTTTACATAACAGTACACAAACTTCAAGCCTTCCTGTCGCTAAAGGCAGCACCAACAGTGAATCTGCTAATGCTCAAAATTGCTTTCCCCTGAACAGAAGTATAAAGGAAAGCACAAACCACCTATTCCCCCCTTAACACCTTTAAAAGCCAGAATATTGAACTAATTAATACCAAAAAAATCTGGTGCAAGAAGGTGTCTTTTTATGGTCAGAGTACCCACACACACGCGCCCCTGCCAATACTACCAAGAACTCATGACAACTTGTGAGTCAGCATTAAGTACGCATTGTGAAAAGGGGGATCTAGCATAAGAAAGCTGCTTGAGTGGAAAACTGATGGGAGTGGGGGAAAAGGGGAAAGGAAATAAAGCAGTAAAACATACCACAGAAATTAAAAGACAAACTGTTTTGTGCTTACCATCACATTTAGAGATGGGGAAAAAAAAAAAAAAAAGTCTTTTGAACACCAGACAGAATAAACGTCAGTTGTTACAATTACAGCTTGGTAAACATGTTGATACAGTAATATTTTATGCAGCTAAAATCAATTTCAGCCATATTAAGATAATGCCCAGTAGGAGAGGTAGTGTCCTCTGCTTACAAAGCTGCTCATTGCAGCACTAAACTACAAACCACTTGAAAAAATCAAACTAATGCTGTTTTATCTTGCCCTACGAAAGAAACATTTTGAACATTTAACATGAAAACAGAATTTCTCATTTTGAGAAGCACCACATAATAGGAGAAAATGGGATGAACTCTGACATTAACGGCTAACGAGCACAAATGAAAGGGAAACATTTCCACAAGCATACACTTCTCTATTCATTTCAAGGCCACAGAACACTATGAGGTTGAGATGAGCTTTAGAAAACACAACAAAAAGCAAATCAACATTCTGCCATCAAATAAATACAAAGTACTTTTGTGAGTTTAAGGATGAAGCTTGCACTGACACCTGGAAGAGTGAAGGTTCCTCCCTTGCCCTTTACGTGGCAGGCTACTACTAAATCTCCTAAGCAATCATCGGGACAGCCAGCACATCCAGGTGCCATGGACAACTTGAATCCAATAGAGCAAGTATGGAAACAGCTTGCAGGGGCACAGAATCTGCCAGCTTTCCACACTGCCATCTCCACTGCCTTTTTGGAAAACTCCCTTTTTCAGCACAGTACCTTAGTGCCTACTAAAGGCATCAAAAGAGAAGAAGAATCAATGTTTGCTTTGGAAAAAACCCTTTGTTTTCAGTAAACAAATATGCAACATATTCATCATGAAAAATAAATATATTGGAAGATTTTTATCCAAGCATGTCAACTAAAGCAAAACAGGCTTGTATTCCACTGTTCACATTCCAAGAATACTACTTATAAAGTGATTTTCTTCAAGACATACTAAATATTAGTCATTCAGATGCATGATGTTAGCCATCTAGAAAAAGAGTACAACCTACAGTATTCTCAGTTGTGCATCCAGACAGCACTTCCCTTCATATACTATATTTTTATACAATAAAGAAACAAGCCAAAAGAGATTGAGTAGTCCTTTAGTATTTTTTTTTCCAATGGAATAATGTGTTATGGGTTTTTTTAAGAGTGATCCTTTAGATCTATCCTTCAAGATCTCTGCAACCACCACCTTCTTTAGCCCACATTTTCACTGATGTGATAGAGTTGATAAGTAAACTTTGCAAAGCATGAAAGTGATAGACAAGGAGGTGGTTGCTGAAGTGCCATATATGTATATGGAATGACAAAAGATATAGCAGGAACTGAAAAATCGCTGTATGGGAACTCCTTGAAGATTACTCTTGTTTATGTTACAAAAGAAAAGGCTGCACTGATCAAAGTTAAATTAAAAATTCAGCCTAATTAAAGCACATATAAAACTTCCATTTCCAGCTTAGAAATGAAGAACATTTGAAAAGCAAGCCATTAATACTCTCCAATTCTTTTTTGTGGTTTCAGAAGCACAGACGCGCTACACTAGCTTCTGTAAGATGTTCTTTCCATGTTCAGAAACAGAGCATTTGAAAAGAAACCTTTTATCTCTTCAGACAGCTTCCAGAACCTGGAAAACATGTACATGGAAAGGATATAACCACAAACTTACTGCTATGAACAAACATAGGTTCATTACTTAAAAAAAAAACAAACATAAAAGAAACTAACAAAACAATCTCTCATTTGTCCTGGATAGTTCATCTTCTATAAGCAATGCAGGAAAATTAATCCCTTGGACAATCACTCTTCTGCATAATAAGGAAGATACATGAAGAGAAAGCTGCTTTTTAAAACAATCCACACTAATAGGAAGCCAGTTTTTTTAGACTGTATGGCAGGGGAGAGCAGAGGTGGGGAATACCTTGATACATTAGGGTGTGCATGACACCCAAAAGCTGCATTCGGCACTCAGAACCTGCACTTGGTTTTGCAGGTACCCGGGCAAAGCCAAGTCACTCAAAGGCAGCAGGACAGGCTCTGAAGGCAGGAGAAGGTGGAGACAGGGAAGCCAGAGGAGCCAGGAAAGATCTGAGAAAATTCAGAGAGGCTGAAGCAACTTCTCCTCCCTCCAACCCATCTTTCCCAAGAAACTCCTCTCTCCCCAGATTTGGTCTGGTGTGGGGTCCTCACATAGCCTCCACGCTTCTCACCTCCCAGAGGAAACTGAATGGAGGTCTCTGTCTCCACAGTCTCCCACAGCAGATCCCATCATCAAATGCGGTGCAATGTAACAGAGCTGGTCAGATGCCAAAAGCTCACTTTCCTTCCTCTCCTTCTACCTTGCTGTCCAAGACAACATGCTCCAATCAATTCTGCAATGCCAGCAGAAAAGAAACAGACCAAAATCAGTTTTCTAGTCGTTTTAGTTCCTAAAGTAGCTCACCATGGTGTAAGATGTTCATAAAGGGTTGCAGGGAATAAGATGGGGAGAAAAAAGCTGAAGAAAGCTGAGATCAGACACCACAGTAACACGAGGCCTCATGATACTACAGCAGTTACATCAGGTTGACCATATTACACAAGAGCCCCCTCAAACTGCTTCAGATTGCCAAGGCTTACTCCTAATTCTTCCCCATGCCAATGAAAAAAAAACCAAAAACAAAACCAAAATTCCTTCTGGTTTGGGGGATTTGGTTTTTTTTAAGCCACAAAAAAAACCCATAAGCTTGTTCCCTGGTTACCATAGATTTTGCAGTCAAGTTATCTCCATTTGAGGAAAAAAAGTTATAGGGCCCATCAGTCCCCAAATGCAGGCAATGAGCTTAACGCTGAGAAAACCCACCATCCTGACTACAGTGTCTCTTAGGCAGCAGATAGACAGAGAGACAGGGACCACCTTGTTATTTCATGTCTTGAGCTATTTCAAGCTTAGCCACCAGAAAACCCTTGAAGAAAGAAAAAGTTTCAAGAAGAAACTCAAGACCTTAAAAAAAAAAAGACTGTTCTTTCTGTTGCAATGATGGAGTGAATTTTCCCTTTTTTTAACCAGCAGTCACACAGATTACAGCACACCTAACCAATTAATTCACCAGCCTTATGAAGCAAATAAACTCCTACCCAGGCAGCAATACAAGTTCATCTTCACATAAAGATCAGTTAGTCTTGAACAATTACTTCACTTACAGCAAATAAGTCCTCGTTCAATACAGCATTCATTAACTTACTTTCTCTGATTTCTTCTCTCTTCCTACCTCTGCTGCTCCTGCAGTATTGCACACTGTAGCACCTATTCACCCTGCCCTCAAACAGAAGAGTCAAGTACAGATCATACCCCATGTGCAGTTCTTCCCTGTCCCATTTCACTGTACGCCCTGGTAGAGGAGAAGGCACTCCTTGTAAATATGAGAGGTAATGAACAATACAGAATGCAAAGTAAAAATAGGCACATAGCCAACTTCATGAGAAAACTATCTGCCTCTCTCCCTGGAAAAAAAATATATTTTTCTTCAAAGATAAAAAAATAACATTTTGGTTAACTTCAGGTTCTTAACAAGTTAAAAAAAAATATCAAGAAAAGCAGATGCCTTTAAATTATATTTTTATTATGATCCATAACCTAATGCCAGTTAAAAAAAATCCACATGTGAATTTTAATCATTTCTACCTGAAGATATAAACTACATTTTGACCTGATTAGTCACATCGCACAGTCAAAACAAGTGACACTTGCCTTTCCTGTGCTGAAGTTGTACAACCTGTTATATATTGTAGTGTTAGACAAACAGCCCACTTCTTTCTAGAGTAGGCAAGGTCTTAAAGGTAGTAACTTTCCATTTTTTGTGGGATAAAGGCCTAATGTCACAAGCAAAGAATTTGAACTTTAGTACCATTGGGGCAGGCCCTTCTGGGCTACTGCAATCTCCTCTCTCTTACAGCTCCAGCTGTGGACACTTCAAGAAAATCAGGCTTGTGATAGACTCATTTAGAGCAAGCCGAAGTCAGTGCCATTGTTCAGGCATTCAGGTAAATATGAAGCATCCTGGCTCTACTAATCTTCTTAGACACGGACTATTTTCACATTTCTTCTTCAGTTTCTACTGCTCTATTTCAGTCAAATACAGAGGACAAGTGAAATACACACAGCTCAGACTTGTAACACATGCCTAGCTTGTTCTACATGGCCAGTGCAAGTGTTAGTGCTTCTGGTAGCATTTGCTGCTATAGAATAATGGCCATTTTCCTCTCTAAACATATGAGTACTGCCAAATCTAGAGTAATATAATCACAAATTCAAGGTTAAAAACAAATAGTGAAACTACAAACTCTATAAGCAAGGTAAGCAAAACTTTACGGGCTGCATAATGCTGGAGAAGTATTTGATATAAATGTGTAAGCACTTAGATGAGAAAGGCTGACAGTTCATTTGAACAATAAAAACCAAATCATGCAAAAACACTCTGGAAAATCTTCCTCCTACACTGGGTACAATCAGTACTACAAAGTTTTACAAATATTGATTTTACATTTTCTTCCTAAACAAGGTTATTGTCAACAATTATGTCTTCTCTCCCTCACCCCTAAAAAACAAACAAAAAGTATATATACAGAAATAAACTCTGAAAAATAGGAGGGACACTTTCTTGCCCTTTTTGATTGTTAATGTAAATCATTGAGTAGTTTTCACCAATGCAGACATATCTTTTTTAAAAAAAAGTCATAATACATTCCAATATCCCAAGTCTCTTTCCCTTGAAGTTTCAAAAATTTCAAGCAGAACCCAAAAATAAATTCTATCAAGAACCAGATTATAAAAGTATTCATTCTCAACACTTGAGTTTAAGCTACAAATATCCCTTGTCTTGACCACCTTCTTTTTATTCTCTATTTAAATCTCCTTCATACCAATAGCTCTCAAAATCTTGCAAGACATCCACCTATACTCCAGAACCTTACCTCCCCAAACTCCCATAGTTAAAACTAATAACCCCGCAATTCCCCACGCTAACTTTATTATAATTAACATGAAAAAGTTTGCATTCATACCCGCTAACAGTGCTTTTATAATAATAGAATTATTTTTAAAATAATTGTGTTTCATCTAAAGCTATGTGCTGGTTTTGGCTGAGATGGAGTTAATTTTCTTCAGTACGAGCCTATGTTCTGGATTTATGCTAGAAATGGCTTGATAATCCAGGGATGTTTTCATTATTGCTGAGCAGTGCTTACACAGAGTGAAGCCCTTTCTGCTCTTCACATCACCCTACCAGCGAGAAGGCTGGGGGTGCACATGAAGTTGGGAGGAGACACAGCCAAGACAGCTAACCCAAACTGACCAAAGGGATCATTGCATACCATGTGACATCATGTTCAGCAATAAAACCAGAGGGAAGGCTGGCCGGGGCCCACTGCTTGAGGACCAGCTGGGCATTGGTTGGTTGGTGGTAAGCCACAGTTTTCAATTGCATCACTTGTCTTTCTTGGGTTTTAATTCTATTACTTTCTTTTCATTACTATATTATTATTATTATTTCAATTATTAAACTGTTCCTATCTCAACCCATGAATTTTCTTGCTTTTACCCTTCCAATTCTCTTCTCCAACCCACTGGGGGGTAGTGAGCAAGCAGCTGTGTGGTGCTTAGTTCCTGGCTGGGGTTAAACTATGACGAGCTATTAACTCTTAAAATAGTTATGAAAAAACTCAAGTAAATCAGCAACTGTTTTCCTTACCATCAAAGGAAATTATTTTTGTCCAAGCAGTAAATCTCACAAGGGGCTTTGCTTAAAAGACATTAATCAGCTTATTATCATGTTCTTCTCCTATTTTAAGTCACCAGTGAAAATTACTTAATAGCATGCAGGCTTGCATTACCCACCACCACACCCATTCGACTTCTTCAGAGTGTTCTTACTCATTCAAAACATTTTTTCTTTAAGTTCTTCTTTGCTGGTTATTAAAGCTAAACGAAAATACATTTCCAAGTTTATAGTCAATATTCAACCTATTAGAGGGAGTTTCCATAGACTCCGCACTAAAGGAATACTGGTGAAGATTTCTACAACAACAGGTCCTGATTTAGGTCAGAGAGGCTTTTGAGTTCTGGAGTACTGCACATTTCCACATTTCTAGCTCCAATGTACTTTCACACATTTAGATTTTAAGCAGTGTTGATTTCACTAGGATTTGGATATGCAATTAATTACTAGAATTTATATTATTGGCACTGTTACTTGCTTCATTTCCAGTCAATGGAATAATTACAAGACACAGTCTCACAGTTCTTTTAAAAACCTTCAAAAGTCTTCAATAAATATACAAACTTTTGAGCTCACAAATTTCTTCAAGGTACTTCAGAAAACTTTAAATCACAATTACTCATGACTGTAAAAAGCAGCTTTAAGTACAATCTGGTATTATCGGAAGTTCCTTCCTATTCAACGCCATGTCCCTACAATATTTAAACACTGATATATTATCAGCAGCAAAAGTTTCCATACTGTTGGGGATCCAAATAGGTTATGTACAAACAGTCAAGAAAATGAGTAATTCACACACCTGGATGGTCTCCTCTGGTTTAATAGAGCTACTTGTGCATGACACTATATGTAGGATTGGAAATGAAAATTACTTTTCCCTTCTTCACATTTGATTTTTTGCATTATTTGTCTTCAACAGTTACAGATCCTCCCTAGAGGATGGTTCATTTTATAGAAGATGGTAGCTCCTACCTGACTTGACTCAATTCTTCATCACATCAGCCAGATATGAAGTTGTGATACACTGACATAACTACCTGAAAATGCTGTCAAGAGCAGTAAAATACCCCTTCCCTGCCACATTACCAGCAGAGCTGAGAGCTTGTATTATTCACTCATTATTTCAGGTCATGGTTTGTATTTTCTACAAAAAGCTTGGTGCACTTCCATAATGACCTAGAATGTTGTAAAATATGAAAACATACCCTCATTTTGTATTACTGTTATGGCTAAGGAATTCTTTTCAATTTAACTGAAATTGCCCATATGAACCTGTCAGACTGAAAAGATAAGCAGGCTTCTCAAAAAAAAAAAACCAAACAAAAACCCCACAAACAACAACAGCAAAACCCAAAACTAAACAAAAATCTAAAAACCACCTCAAGCTCTTCCTGGTACCAGCAAATACAGAGGAAAGAAAAAAACCCAACCTTGTTTGTCTCTCTTCTCAAAGCATATGAGAATATTAACAGACTGACTCAAACATGCACACACAAAAAAACTGGTGCAAGTTGCACTTATAAAAGAAGCTATCCCGAGATTCTTGATTCAACCATGTCACTGAGGATTTGACATCACAAACTGAAATTCTCCACAAAGAAAACAACACAAAAAAAAAAAGAAAGACCAGTCTTTCTGGAAACAAAAATATCATACTGAACCTGCAGATGCTTTGACTGTTCTTAAATCAGAGCATCCATTCTCAAAGTTCTTAGTGCATCTTCTTTAGTAATGAGTAGGAGAAGGGGGAAGAAAAGCATTACTTGAGGAGCCTGCTTTCCATTTTTTTTGCTTTCTCAAAAATTTCCAGAGATAAGGTTACTTTTGATTACTTTTTTTTTTTTTTTTACGTACTGTATCACTAAGCAAATAATATTTAGAGAACATACATATTTAGCAGAGCTGCATCATCATTCACTGGCCACTTAACAAGTTTACAGCAGTTCATAATAAGGAGTGGTTTTAATAAATCTCTAAACTGCTTAAGCTGTTATGACATACAACATTAGTAACATCATAGACATCAAAGCACACGTCTTTATTATGTGTCAGCTAACAAAACAAACAATAAAATAGAAGGTAAAGTTCTTATATTAATTTGAAGAGAGAAATATTTCACTAAATGTAATGCAGTCTTCAAGAAAAAAGAAAAGGTTAAATGAATTCACAATTATTTGAATTATCATCCAGTATAATAAAGTCCTATTTAGAATTAAATTACCTCCTTTGAGCATAAAAAGGATAATCATAGGCTTTCTTACTGACACGTCTTTTGTAAATACTGAGATAACTTAGAAGCTATGATATTGTCATTTCAAAGGGTACTCATAAAAATTGTTCCAAAAATGACATGTAAAATAGCATCAGTAACTTAAGTACAATTTTAATTGTCTCTCCATTAAGGTGACTTTTTAAAACATCACAGCAAAATAAAAACATGACATGGACATCACAGGTAAATAAAGATGCTATTTTGATTAACTAAAGGAAAGATAGAGCAGCATCCCAAAAGTCTTCTCCAATCTTCTTAAAAAAAATAATTGAACAAATTGAACTGACTAATCTCAAAACCTTAAATCTGGAAAATATACATCTGCTTAGTACATAAAAACAACTAAATCATGAAACCAGGAAACCGTGCTCCCTGTAAAAAACAGAGCCTAGTATTCAATCTACAAACACAGCTTCTGGTTAGGTTTTTAAGACAGATCTAGATGACCTCTCACACCAGTTCGGCAGGACATCTAAAGACAGTATCTGGATAGGACAGGACCAAGCACAGGACTACAAAGACTAAAAAATGAGCCAGCAAACCTAAGTCTCTGAGATTTGGAGTCTGTTTAGACTTGCTTCACTTTTATAAGCAGTAAGAATGCAAAAGCCCAAACATTTGTGCCGGTACCAAATCAATCTACCCGATTAGAGATGCCCAACTACAGAAAGATAAAAATAAGAATGTTAGATGTATTCACCTCATTGAAAAAGGACTCTGCAATAGGTTTCTCCCCAGTGAGAAACCCAGCCTCGGGTTTAGCATAATCACAGGAAAAAAGTCATATTTAAGTGCTATCTGAAAAGAAGAGCTTGCAGGGCTATAGGATTGTTTTGCTGCTGTTGTTTTAAAGCTGATTCCAAGGGGTACAGCAGGGATATGGCTGTTCACATCTAGTTTTTAATGGAATAAATTTAAACTCAACAATAATGGATGGCAATGCAAAACTTGATCACAAAATTAAAGATCCAGGTACGATAAATTTACCTACCACATATCACAAATTAGCATTGCTGTTAAGGACGGGTCCAAGTCTTGTTGGTATCCTCCCATTTGTTATATGGGGCTAATTCTCTATTAATTACACTTCTTCCAGCCACCATGACGTAGTGCAAACGTCTACGTTCTTACCCCATACTGTAGCCCTACTTCTGAGAGGCTTCCTTTCTAGTGACAAATGGCTCACATGCACTCAGAACTTCTCCAGCAAAGGTAACTGTGTGACAACATCCAACCCACTCTTCCCAGTACTGCTACAACTTACAGACGCTTGTAGACTAGTTCATGCTGTTTCCTACCTAGTGTTATTTGGCAGAGCTATAATCAGTAGCAGGGGCCCAGGAGCTATGCATCCCAGCTCTGGAGGGTCACTACACCACTCAGTCACTTTCACGTGGTCTCCAGACAACCATCTTTCCATATGAAAGTTTTATATCCTGCTGTGAAAGCTCTGAAATACAAGTGACCTCAACAGACATCACAAAAACAGTCACTCCCACTGACCAGATTTTCTGACTGGAAGTAGATTCTATGAATACAGGCTTTAACTCTTGCTAACCTCCATTCACTATTCTGACCTATTGTTTCATAGTTCATCTGTACAGTACTGACTTAGAAACTTGAAACCGGGCCCATTACTCAGATTTACTGAGATCTGAAAACACTTCATTTCGTATTCAGCGCAGCAGCACCATTGTTCCACCACTCCCAAAACCTACACTCAAGAATCACCACTCCACACATGTGCCTGCTCTACTCTTTCCCCAAGCAGCTGCTAAAAGCAATTAAGAGAGAATACCAGGGAAGACACTTCTGACCCAACCTAATCCTACCTTATCTATCCTACTAATCCTCCCGCCCAAATCACAGATACTATCACACCATACATGCTTATGCAGCCCACAGTACAGAAATAATTCACCTGCCTTGTACAGCTTCACATCAGAGTACTGATCCGTTAAACAAAGCTTGTCAATCATTCTCTACACTTGGAAATTCATTACAAGAAAAGGGGTTTGGTTTTTTGTTTTGGGTTTTTTTTTTTCTCCAGACAATCGATTACCACAGGATTTATACCAAAACAATTATTCTAATACTATCTTGGTGAATTTCCAAAATGGGAGTGGGAGAGGGGATATGTCAGTGAAAGTGTGAACAGTATCTCTACACAATATATTCTTGTTTTCAGTGTCAGCTATCTACAATTTTTAGAAATCAACACAAACTTTACCATGAAGTGTATATTTGATGCACAGTACACAACATGACAGACCTACAAAGGCAAGGAAAGAAAGAGATTACCAAAGATCACATCTGTCGTAAAACCAGTACAGCGTTCTCTTCCATTTCTACACTCATCCTGTTTCCAGATTATGCCTATATTCCCCACTCACCCAGCAACTGTGGACAACTGTTGAAGCAGTTGCAGGAGTCTCTGAAGGACCCCACTACGCACACAGGCACCACATAAAAAACCCGCACAGATAATTAAAACATGGAAATATTTTATGTATGCTATGTAAAAATTGTATCTCCAGTAGCCACTTTCTAAGATTCTATTGTAGAGCTTATTGTACAGGTTATTGTAGATGAAAGCTCTTACACATTAATTGGTCAAGGCAAAATTTAAATTCTAACCACATCTATTAAAATTATACCATGACTTTAAGAAGTATCCCTTCCAGTAGCCATGCATAACAGAGTTTAGCCATGCCACTGCCTGCAGAATCAAGGGTGGCAGACTATAACAGTAATAGCTGACTTGCAATCTAAACTGAGAAGATCTGAATGCACAACAAAATAAAACTGAAAGAAGACTGAAGGTCCTAAAAAAAGTTCAGCACCAAACAAGTTCAAAACAACTTTCTGCACATAATCTGGCTGCAAGTTCACACTCTCAGTTAAATACCATTTACCATCTCACTTCTTTCCTTCAGAAAGGCCTTCCTTCTAATCGTAAGTGAAGAACCGGCATTTTCAGGCAAACTAGTTTTTCAATGCAAATACACAGAGGGATTAAAAATGGGGTTTACACTGGAACCTGTCTGCTCGGTGAAGGTCTCACAAAATTGGAGCAGATAGGTATCTGTTACCTAGGAAACAGTAAGTGAAGTCTTGTGTAAACTATCAGGTCGTTTAACAACCAGAAAATTAGAAATGAGAAGAGTATCTCACTACAGAAATGATTTACTGCAACCTACAAGACGAACTCGGTCCCTCAGTACTTCATATCCCTGAATCAAGTGCAGCCGGATACAAGCTTTGAAACTTCTGATTTCATTTCAAAAGGAACTTTCAGGTTCTTCTAGAGAAATGCTATGATCTGCCTGTGCTTAAATACAAGTATTAGCATTGGCAACAGCTGTGTCTTCAAGTATGCAGAAAGCTACAGATTTTGTACGCATCAACAAACATTCCAAGTGGCATACCCCTTTCTTGCCCTTTGAGTCTACCTCAAGCGTGACATGAAGATCTGAGAGCTTTTCTAAAGCACTGTTTCCAAACAAACCAAAGAGGTCAAGTAGTTCAGTAACCTGGAAAGAAATATCACACTATGTCACCTGCTCCTTTCTCTATGCCAGCCTATATTCCCTCTCCTCAAAGTTTCCACTGTAGTTGCTGCTGCTGCAGCTCTAGCAGTATCGGCCAGGAACATGACCCAAGGAAAGCCGAGCGGGCTGCTAGTGCTCTAGCTGTCACATCGTGTAAAATTGCTGTGAGCAGGATGAGACAATGATGTGCTCGAATGATAGCAGCTGTTCTGCGTTGGCATCGCCACAAGCAGAGCTGTAATCACAGCCAGGTGCAATGGTGGGAATTTGGGGGGATAAAGGCTACGCCTGCACCTGTGGCACTCTGCAACTTCCAGCCATGCAATATTTGCTTTTCAAAGACCATCTGTCATTCTGACAAGCTCCCTACCTGAGCGTCATGGGAGCAAGCTACCTTTTGAATTTTCTTAACAAGGCCTTTCTGCCTTCTGTGCAACATCCACTTCCAGCCACATACGCGCTTCATAATCAGAAAAGGCTATGGTAACTATGGTGTAGGAACCACTGACTCATAAGAATTTGAAACACTCCTAGTTACAGTGATCAAAGCTAAATCCTTTAGGAAGATTATCTGCACCAGAACCCTGAAAAAAGCCTGCGACTCGAGTACTTTTATGCTGCATCTCTGAGAGAAAGCACGCCTTCCCCTGTTGCTGAGAAGGGCTACCACCTTCAGTGACATTTCACCCCAGTGCGAACATTTTAACAGGGGCTGTTGCTCCCGATCCATCCACGCAGCTTCGGGCCTGGCACCCGGCTGCGAACGCAACAGTCTACGGATAGAGACCACAACTCTGAGGCCACCGAAAGGAAGATAAAGCGAAATAAAAAATAAGGGAAAATTATCCTCATCAAGCACCCTCTCAATCAACGAGGAGTCGATGCCGTGCGAGGGCTAAGGCTCGCCAAACCCACCCGCGCCCCGGCGCCCGTCACCGCGGGGAACGGCGGAGGGGCCGCGCTCACAGCCCGGCGATGATTTCACCGCTTCTCTAAAAATACCGCTCCGGAGGAGCCGGCGTGTCCGAAGCGGCGCGTACCGGGGGAGCGGAGCGGGGCGGCCCGGCCCGGCGGTGCCCGCTCCCGCAAGAACTTCGCCCTCTCCCCGCCGCTGGCCGGCGTTACCCGCTCCGCACCCGCGGAGGCGGCGCGACTCCCCCTGCCCGCCCGCCCCGGTCCCGGCTCCGGCTCCCGCCGCCGCTCTTGCGTGCTCCGAGCCGCTCCGGCCGCCCCTTCACGCCGGCGTTTCAAGGCGGGCACCGCTCTCGCCCAACGGCGGCCGTGCCGCGGCCGCGGGACGCGTTCACCGGCCCTTAGGAAGGGAGAAGGCGAGCGACCCATCCCGCGCAGAGCCAGCGGCCCGGCCCCGGCAGATGCCCGGGGGCAGCGAGCGCCCGGCGCCCCACCCCGACCGAGACCCTCGCCCCGCTGCGAGCGGAGCGGAGCGCGGCGCCGGTGCTCACGGCGCCGGGCAGCCCCCCCAGCCCTTCCCGCCCCCGCCGGGCAGGGGCAGCGGCCGCGGGTCGCGGAGCAGCAGTAGCAAGCACCTACCCGGCGAGCTTCCCAATCTTCACAAAGCTAAACACATCCATCCATGCAGCCGGCTAGCTCTGCCCGTCACACTCGCTCACTCCAGCGGCGGCAGCAGCAGCAGCAGCTCCATGTCGGGAGGAGGTTGCGTCCAGCGGCAGCAACAGCCCGTGCAAAGGCAGGAGCCGGCGGAGGCAGAGGCTGCTACCCCCCTCCGGCTGGGAGCTGGGCGTGCAGCATCTCGCAGCGATCGTCTGTGCGCAGCCCTCCCACTCCGCTCCCTCCGCTCCCCCTACTCCGCCCCGCCGCCTGCCCGCCTTGCCCCCTCCCCGGGGTAACTCGAGGAGCGGGGCGGACGCTGGCAGCTGCCCGGCCGAAGAGCTGCCCGCAGCCGCGCCGCGCACCGGGGGGCTGAGGCCGCCCCGCTGCCGCCCTGCGGCGTCTCCAGGGGAGGTTGGCGGCGGGGGGAAGGGTGCTGAGGAAGGTGGCGGGCGTCGCAGGAGAGCTTCTCCTCCCGCCGGCAACGTCTCCCCTCCGGCGGGGGAGCAGAGGGCGCAGGCGGCGGCCCGGGCCAGCGCCGCCCGCTGGCCCCCGCCCGAGGCGTCGCTGCGGCCGCGGGGCTGAGGGGCCTGGCCGCCCGCCCGCCACCCAGGGGCTCCCGACAGCCCTTCCCGGAGCCGCGGGGACCGAGGGCGAGGGGTCGGGGCTTGAGGCACTGCTGCGCTTCCCCCGGGGCAGGGGGACACGGCTGAGAGAGGGAAGGGGAGCCCTGGGGAGCAGGGGCCTGGTCGGGGAGCAGCACGCTGGGCCTTGGAAGGAGAGGTCGCCGGGAGTCCTCCTCCAAAGCAAAAGCCGGGGAAAGCAGAGAGCTCTCTTCCCCCTTGGCGATCACACTGCTCCAGGCTTCCCTCCACGGTGGGGAAGGGCCTGGTGGTCTTCAGCCCTTAACTCATAGATGGCGGACCGCTGACAGGCAGCCAAGCTGAATCTACTGCCCGGCTGTTGTCACCATCCCGTGACCTTTCTACCCATGCCAGGAAAGAGCCTTGGAGGAATGGAGTGCTCCTTGTGACAGGAGCATGGTGAGGCCGGTTTGTGGCAGCATTAAAACCAAGCATTCTTCGTGTCAGGTCTTGTGGAAAAATGATGTGTCCAGATGCCCTGACACAAGAATAGTAGAGACGCGCTGCCTTAGTCTTCTGCCCTGCATCAGGCTTCAGAAGAGACATTGGAGTTTAGTTGTCTGCAAGCTTCCTGTGAGTGAGCAGGACAGGAAGGCAGGTGAAATTCAAATTCGTCTTCAGGCAAGCCGTACGCCGCAATACAATAATTCTCAGCACAGGAATGAATTTTCTCCACCTCAGCATTTTTATGTTGTTTTTGTTCGCTGAACAGATTGATACGCTCATTACTTCCTGCCTTTACAGAGTTTCATTCTCTTTTGCAGGCTCGCACCTGCGCTCTCCCACCAACCAAGAACTTCAGAAATGACAGGAGAGCTCAACATATAGGCCCCAGCAGCCAGATGAAAACAATGCACTTTTTTAATACTAAAGCTTGTATTGATAAGAGAACAAAAAGAACAGGCAGTACGAACGCTCACTCTGTGAACCGAGTCTCAAACTATTCTTTAAAACAATAACAACAAAGAATGATTAATCATTTATTTATACTGGGAGAACATTTAACAGACAGCTAAAAAACACTTGTTGGCCTACCATGGATGTAAATGGTTTGGGCATATTCTGAAGTGCCATATGAAGTATTTTGTGCTAGTGCATCAAAATATTTATGTGGTTCTTACATGTAACTATATTTATTTATTGTTACATCACATTCTTTAAAACTGCAGAACCTGTGCCTGTCATTCACGCTACTGGATTGGTAAAAGTTACAAAGATAACACAGTTTCAGCTGGTTAGAAACTGATTTATTTATAAAACTGTCATTATTTATTTATAGACTGAGGAGATAGGCCAAGATCCTACAAAGCTAAGTGAAGCTGATGAAATGATATACCATATATAAAATTAAGCACATATGTTCTGTATCAAACAAAGTTCCTATCTTGAGCATTTCATGCTGCAAGGCTTGTCACATAAAGGTGCCTTAAAGCACAATGGTAAGAGCCAGAGAAGTTAAGTTCTGAGGGGTCTCTACAATTTCTGTGGTTTTGGGGTCTTTCAGTAGAAAGGCAAATATGATCCCAGGATATATTGACTGAGGTATTTCCAGTAGAGATATATGGAAAAGCAGAAAGCAAAAGGCCTGATCAGAAATGCCATACTCGGCATTAGAGAAAATGAGAGCAGGTGCAGGAGGATGCTAAAGGAGTGTTAAAGGTAATGAAGAGTCAGGCTTATGAAAGAAGGCCGAAAGAGCTTTCCCTAGCAAAACAAAGACTATGAGGTAAAAAATATTGTTGTTTATAAATACATCAGTATGGTAAACACGGGTGTGTACCCAAAATGATAGGGCTTTACGGAAAGTCATTAAAATTTGAAATGAAGCTGAAATGATCTTCTCTTTCTTTGGCATTCGAAACAGACAGATCAAGTATTGCTATGCTTATAGCTACTTTTATATTTTTGTTTTCTGAGGCAGAAGCTATTGCAACAGTACACATTTTCCAGAATGGCTGTGGAGGTACTGTGGAATAGCCAACATCCTGGAGGTCCATGAATAGCAGTCTCACAGCAGTCTTACTCCCAGATGTGCAGTCACAAACAGAGAACCTGGACAAGTGTGGTTCTTCCAGCTGTGCTAAAAGCTGGCAACTTTTTGGAGCTCTGCTATGTGAGAACAACACATGGGGGTGGAGACTGGGGTGTAAGGGTACTTCAGTTCATGGTTCTTAGAGTTCTGATGTCATAGCAATTAGGTATAAAACTCCGTCAGAGCCATAAGAAAAGATTAAAATTTGCCTGCTCAAAAAAGCAAGGTAGTGGATGTTGTTCTGTTTCAAGAGTGGATGTAGATATATGTAGTTTGGACTGGCTTTGGAGCCATCATCTGTACACTGAAATAATATTTTGGTATTGTATCTTCATTTGCAGGAATGTCAGCTAGACAATGTCATGACTGAACTCTTGCACATACATTTATACCGTTTGGTTACTACGGTCAGAGTCTTCTCACTAACTACCAAATGTTAGGGATCCAACCTTACCTATTCATCACCACCTCTGTGGTGGACAGGCACTCCAAACCATCTCCTTCTAGAAAAAATGACATAAATTGCCCTTTTCAGGTGCTTTATTTTCTCTGTTAGCTCCAGTGAGAGGAAGCCTAGATGCTTACCCTGACTAGAGGACTGTCTTCCAGGTGTCTAAAGTTAGGTGAAATAAAACCTGTTTGAAGGTGACAAATGTACATGTAAACACTGAATGAGAACAGACAGCCAAAGACAGCAAAACAACATGTATTTAGTATCTCTGTAAGAAACAATAATTGGACATGAAATTCGTAATCTTAAAGCAGGAATCTGACATCAATTCCTGGTTGAATTCTTAGCTGGCTTTTTTTAGAATAGCATAGAAAAAAGCATCACTTTTTGAGGATGCTTTGCTACGGTTTACCATTACCTTTTTATTGCTTTTGTCCAAAGTAATCCAATTAGGACACTTAATACTAATGTTTTGTGTAATCGTAGATATCCAAGTGTAGACTGTAGGCCAGTAAAAGCTTTAATTTCATATAGCATGGTAGTTTCACATGCATTTATAGAGAAGGAAGTCTTTGTCTCATTTTATAACGCTCCTTCTTCTAAAGGAAATGACTGACGTATGTAATGTTCATAGGAATGTCATGCCATCTTAATTTTAAAACCATTTAAGTCACTGTAAAGGCTTTATTTTTTGAATGCCTGAATTGTTTTGGTCCTAGGGAAATAGCTATGAAGATGCAATGTAAATATCTTTATGAATGACATGAAGAAACATTTATCTTTTTGTTCCTGGGTTTTAGGATTTTTCATTTTTCCACCCAAGGCACTAAATATTTGCCAGAAGAATATGCTTTGGGCTTTCCTGGATACATCCTGGAGTGCAAACATTTAGCCCTGCAGTTGGACCGGTAATATCTGTTTTATTACTTACAAGATGAGTAGAATTTTATCCTAGGTAATTTAAATGAAGACAGGTAGAATCCTAAACAAAAGAAATCATATGAAGTCCCTGGAAATGGCTGATGCCTAGTTTTCATTTTAATACTTCTGGAGGCCTCACAGGTTTTCTTCTCACTTAAATTAAAAACCCATTTCTATAGGTTTTTTTTTTGAGGCTAGTCAAGGTTATTTTAAATTATTTGGAATCTTAAAAAGATACCTAAAATTTCTATATCTCACTTTCAAAATGGTTTTAAATTCGTCAAGTTGGAATGATATTTTACCCCCTGAGAAAACGGCTGACGGTTCCATGATTTTTCTGCAGCTCTTGATGATATTGCTCATATCCAAATGGCAACAATGTTTAGAGGAATGTGATAATAGAATCCATTGAGTAATGAGGTGTTAATACATAGCTGGTGATGCAAAGTTGCTAAGGAGGATATTTTGTCGTTGTGATCTGGTGCTTACTGAATGCTATTTCTAAAGATAGGTGCCCATGACTATGTCATGTAGTAAATTCCGTAGTACTTTGGAGTACTTGCATTTTAAACTCTGACATTCTTGTCTCAGCCTTGAAGCTTCAAAATATGCATTTTTTGGAATCCATTTCTTTATCCTGGTGCTTACTATCTGTAAACAAGCCCATATAAAAGTCATTGTAACTCTTATGGATTTTTATCTGTGTCCACATTTGCAACATTATCAAGAAATGTCTCCGCTTACGTTGAATCGATACAGCCAGCTTCTACATGTAATTTTTGGCACTTTTATAAAATTGAGTTTTATCAGGTGTTTTTTCTTATTGACCCATGCAGACTGTTAAGCACTAAATGTTTTCAATTTTGCTGTATAATTTAGCGTGGTAGGCGTGCCGTGTCACATACAAATGCAGAATTAAATCATAGATGGTTGAAATTTTAAATAACAGATAAGATTTTCTTTCTCGCCAGTTAAGAAACAAATACATCTCAAAGCCTTAAGGATACTGAATTGCATGGAACAAAATAAGCAAGTATTTTACAACTGATGCAACAGTTCTGCTGAAGCCAGACGTACATAGTCAAACCTATACAAGCAGGTTGGTTAAAGAGGCAGTTGACAAAAACTAGTGGTTGCTCTTACGAGCTGAAAAGTCTTACAACATATTGAACCCGTAACATTAAAAACATTAAAAAGAATGTTTCCATATGTTGTAATATGCAGATGAGATCAAGGTAAGGAACGGGACCTTAGGCAACACAAAGATAGTGACGTTTTCTGCTTCAACGAGTGAGACGATTCTAACGTGAGTACTGCTAATGTACTAGTAATGCTTGTACTTACTAGCATTAGTTATTTTAAAATAAACTGTTCTTTGTAAAAAAGGATTCACTTTTCTATAATGGATGTAATGGATGTAATGGTATCCTGGGGTGCATTAAGAAGAGTGTGTCCAGCAGATCGAGGGAGGTCCTTCTCCCCCTCTACTCTGCCCTAGTGAGACCTCACCTGGAGTACTGCGTTCAGTTCTGGGCTCCCCAGTTCAAGAGGGA
>JAVSBS010009453.1:0-12016 GCA_033124195.1 Coracias cyanogaster | reverse complement strand
GGGAAAGGTTCAGAGCCACAAACAGGAAAACAGACATAATACAATTTTTTAAAGTTAGGATGTAATCCTGTCCCATAAGATAACTTTCCTTTCAATACACAGCATTAGATAGAAAAGAAAGGATCTAAATTTAATGTACTCTCCAGAGAGAAAATTGCTTAGTGTCCCTTCTATATAACATCCTTCATTTTGTGGAGGAAGAAAAAAAAATAGACCTGAAATTGTTTCTATTTCAGTGCTAGATGTCAGCAGTTTAAATTATTAATAAAATATTAATATTCTTTGCACTGTAGGAAAGTTTCCAGTATGTCCTTCCTTCTGTATGACAGTAGCATCAGTGTGGCAGTCAAACACACAGCTGCATGCTTGTCTACTTGCTATTACCATTGGTTATATTGGAAGAAACAAAAAGAGCATAGAGCAAAAATATATCCTTTACCGGACTGAAGTATTATGGTAAAATGTATCACATCTGGAGCAAGGGCTAAAAGCTTTAAGCAGCACTCCATACAGAATATATAAACTTTGTCCCAGAGAAAGGATACTGATTAATTTTGCCTTTCTCTTGCAACTTCTCCTCTTTATTCTAATAGGCAAAGTCTCCAAATAGGAAGTACTGGCCTGAAGCAGCCTGGAAGCCAACTGGGCCTGGACATCCCAAGGATTACAAGAATATATAGAAATGGACAAATATATGAGATACAAGAGATCTATGAAAAAATATATATGATATATATTACAAGATGTATATGAAAATTACATGATAGACAAAAATGAACTTTGCTAAGTGATGTTGACCAAGTCCAAAGAGGATTGGGGGAAGAAGTCCACAATAGCAAGAGCTGGAAGCAGGAACTGTGGGGTACTCTTTCCCATCCAGGTCTCTCATGCACAGCTGGAACTAGAAATATAGTCACCTCTATGTATTATAGCATCAGAAAGCAAACATCTGTGGAAATGAGTTTATTTTTTCCTGCTTTATGAAAACAAGCTGATGCCAATTTTTTTTAAATCTACAAGAGTAGAACATCCTTTTTCTAGTATGCCCAGGGTGAACTGCTTTTTTGATGTGTACATATGACTCTCTTTTCCGTGCTTAAGTCAGTTTATTTTATGCTTACTATACTAAGTGACTTAGTATATACTTATACATATCCACTTACTATATATATATATCAGCAATATATATATACACATGCATATGTATGCACGTATTTTATTTTTCCTCTGACCAGTCAATATTCAGGTATCTCTGTACCTTCTTGCAGACTTTCTTATTTGAGTTCAACAACATTTGGTCTCAAATAAGACCAAACAGCTCTCTTATTTGTTCAACATTATCTTGGCCACAGTATCTTTTATTACTTTGGGTATATAAGAATAATCTTGATTAGAAGTCTGACCATAGTCTTTTTGTCACTACTCTTTGTTTACTCCATATTATTTGTGCAATAAAGTAATGAAAAACAGTAATTCCATAGTTACCCAGTTTCAATCAATAGGTATATAAACACATAAACACTCTTTCATATCAAAAGTGTCGTGCCAGAGGCAGAAACAGTTGTTTCTGATCTACCTTTTGGGGAGGCTGAAAAGGTTACCATTCCAACACAAGAGCAAGCACTCCTCTAAACATGGTCTTTAATCCTCTGGAAGAGAAAAGTTTCATCTATCTATGTATGACATTGCTCTCACCTAGGAGAAAAAATGCTCATCTTAGTTTTCTAAAAACTAGTAAAGTAAGGAAGGTTAGAATTTATACAAGGAAGTTTCAGAAAGGTGGTAGTATGGAATTGTAGCAAAGGATATTGTTTCAACATAGTAGGACTAAAAAAAAGGCAGAAAAAAAAAAAAGTATCTTTTAAAGTCTTTTCTTATTTTATAAGTATAAAAAACAATGTTTAAAAATAAAAATCCTCGAATATACCCTGGAAGATACTCTGGAAAAACCGACCTCTAAAGCACAAAACTCCTCTGTGATAACTCCCCAAAAATGTCACAACTCCTGAAAATCCTGTGTTCAATGAGCAAAGGTATGATCCAGCTCAAGTTACTCCTTTTAATGACACTTTAAACCCCATAATCCAGTAGTTGACATGACCAGTCTCTAAAGAATGTTTCAAGGCACTCTGTGGCTACAGAGCAAAAGGGTTGGCATGAATTGTAATATCTTTAATGTGAACATCATTAAGAGGTCGGTACGTTTTCTCATTCACAGGCAGCTTCTCCAGCTCATCTAGGGTCTCCAAGCCATCAATAACTCTGGAAGAAAAGCAGAAGTCCTTAGAATCACTTTCTAATAACAATTTAAATTTCACAATTCAAATCTCTCAAAGCATTTTACAGTTAGTTAGCAAGGGGCATGGATTTTGCAAGCAAAGGCATCCAAACATTATATATGGCATATAACTTATTTTGGAAGGGAATATTAAGCATCCATGACAGATTTTGATAAAAGTACAAATAATTCCCACTGACCTGACAGCATCCTATTTTATACCAACCACAGCTATATATAAAGACCTTGGCTGTGCTTTCTTGCAGGCAGGAATGACCCATCGCAGTACAGGTTTAAGTAGCAGCAAGATACTGGCCACACCAAACCTCACTGTGAATTACTGGAATCCTACTGTGTCCTGGTTCAGCCAGGACAGGGTTCATTTGGTGTGGCTGGGCTATTCCATACCATGCTGACATCATGCTCCAGGGCCAGTTCGGTCCGGGTGTGACTCTCATGTGTGGCTGGGTCAGCTCTGCTCGGCTCCATCTGTTTGTCTGCACGGTATCACTCTTTCTGTACATTGTTTTTCTCACTGTTGTCATTGCTGTCATTACTGTGATTGTTTCTTGTGTGTCATTGTATTAATTCTCCTTATCTCAATCCCGGCTCTGTGTTTCCCTGTCCCCCTTCCCCAGACCAGCGCTGTGGGGGCAGAGGCAGCAGCCACGTGGCTCAGCTCCCAGCTGAGACTGAACCATCACATACTGCTGTAAAATCAATTTCCAAATGTGAGATTATAATTTATAACTTTCTGACTCAAAGACGTAATTGGACAGAATCATTAATAACTATGTAAATCTAATGACACAAATATGTCTAGACTTTCAGACTTCCTATTCAGGCTGAAGAAGTGGCAAGAGAGATTGTTCCAATAAACTTTTTTGTTTCAATAACTAGTTCTAGTGAATCTTGTCAGTTTATTCCCCAGTAATGGACTTGGCAGAAAACATGTACTGTTCACAGTTCAATTCAGTCAGATTCATCAAATCTATAAATCTAAGATGCTGGATTGTGGGCCAGCAGAGACAGCATATGCTGTTCTGCTGATTCTGCAGCTGGGACAGGAGTATCTTAGACTGCCACAGAAAACCTAGCAAGGTTCATTTGTCAGAACCTCTACCCTCTTCTAAGAAAGCTGTCTAAAAAAACCTACTTTCAATCACACTTCTAAATAAACTCAGAAATGCAAGGAACACCTCTACTTAGATGCCTACAAACAATACAAGTGGTGGAAAATAGCACTTTCACATTTCAATAGTTTCTTTTGAATATTTAACTCCATTTAATAAAGGCAAGTTTCTCAGGAGAGATTCACTTGTACACTAGAGACTTTTTGGCAACAAGCAAAAGAGATGACATTACCATTATTCTGAGATAGAAAAAGCTGTATCTGAAAAACTCAAAAATTAAACATATGCTTTAAGGATGATATACTATCAGTAGTCTCTATTAACTTAAGAATCATTTAAAATAATTATGTATCTTAAGCAACCTCACCTGATTTGCCTCAGTCATCTAGCCACACTATCCAAGTTGCAGAAGGCAAAGGCAAGGGCTGGGAGAAGGAAGATCTGCCCACTGTATGTGAAGATCAGGTTCAAGACCATCTAAAGAACCTGAAGGTGCACAAGTCCATGGGACAAGATCCATCTGCAGGTCCTGAGCAAGCTGGCAGACCAAGTTGCCAAGCCACTTTCCAGACCAAGTTGCCAAGCCGCTTTCCATAGTATTTGAAAACTCATGGCGGTCTGTTAAAGTGCCCGCTGACTGGAAAAGGGAAAAAAAGGAAGACTTGGGCAACTATAGGCTGGTCAGTCTCACCTCTGTGCCTAGCAAGACCATGGAGCAGATCCTCCTGAAGGCTCTGCTAAGGCACATGGAAAATAATGAGGTGATTGGTGGCAACCAACATGGCTTCACCAAGGGCAAATCTTACCTGACAAATCTGGTGGCCTTTTACAATGGAATAATGGCATTAGGGGACACGGGAAGGGCAACCGATGTCATCTACCTGGACTTAAGCAAAGCCTTCAACACTGTCCAGCACAACATCCTGGTCTCTAAATTGGAGAGACATGGATTTGATGGATGGACCACTCAGTAGATAAGGGATTGGCTGGATGGTCACACTCAAAGAGTTGCAATCAACAGCTCAGTGTCCAAGTGGAGGCTGGTAGTGAGTGGTGTTCCTCAGGGATCAGTACTGGGACTGGTCCAGTTTAACATCTTTGTCAGCAACACAGACGGTGGAATTGAGTGCACCCTCAGCAAGTTTGCAGATGACGCCAAGCAGTGTGGTATGGTTGACATGCTGGAGGGAAGGGATGTCATCCAGAGGGACCTTGACAGGCTTGAGAGATAGACCCATGCCAACCTCATGAAGTTCAACAAGGCCAAGTGCAAGGTCCTGCACCTGGGTCGGGGCAGTCCCAAGCACAAATACAGGTTGGGCAATGAGTGGATTGAGAGCAGCCTTGAGGAAAAAGACTTGGGGGTGCTGACTGAGGATAAGCTCAACATGAGCCAGCAATGTGTCAGTACATCCCAGAAAGCCAACCGTATCCTGGGCTGCATCAAAAGAAGTGTGGCCAGCAGGTCAAGGGAAGTGATTCTACCCCTCTACTCTGCTCTCGTGAGACCTCACCTGGAATACTGTGTCCAGCTCTAAAGCCCCCAGCACAAGTGGGACACAGACCTGTTGGAGAGGGTCCAGAGGAGGGCTACAAAGATGATCAGAGGGCTGGAACACCTCTCCTACAAAGACAGGCTGAGAGAATTGGGGTTGTTCAGCCTGGAGAAGAGAAGTCTCAGGGGAGATCTTACCGTGGCCTTCCAGTATCTGAAGGGGGCCTACAAGAAGGCTGAGGAGGGCCTTTTTACAAAGGCCTGTAGTAAAAGGACAAGGGGTAATGTGTATAAACTGGAAGAGGGTAGATTTAGGTTGGAAATTAAAAGGAAATTCTTCACTCTGAGGGTGGTGAGGGACTGGAACAGGTTGCCCAGGGCAGTTGTGGATGTTCCATCCCTGGAGGCTACACTGGGTGGGGCCTTGAGCAACATGGCCTAGTGGGAGGTGTCCCTACCATGGTAGCGGGGTTGGAACTAGATGATCTTTGAGGTACCTTCCAACCCAAAGCATTCTAGGATTCTATGATTTTATAAACTGTCAGTTCCATGAGTTTTATCTGACCAACAGGAAGTTCCACCTAAACAGAAGCATGACCATGTCAGCACCAGACCCATCCTCAGATTCAGTCCCAAATCAGATTCTTGCTTCTCAGTAAACCCTACAACTGTGTATCCAGTTGTTCTGCAGTTTGATTAAAATCAGGCTGCATCCATGTGGGCATGGACAAAAAGGCAAACTGGAATAAGTAGTGGGAAAAAAAAAGATGAAAAGATGGAAGCTCCATTCTTGTAATTTGTTACGTGCCTATTTTGACTTATTTCCTTACTACTAAGAAAAAGGGAGCAGCATTTTAGAGCAACCAATTCTGGTGATAGCGCAAGAGCATACATTAACATATGCACATCCAACATTTTAAAGACTTATGGAACCAGAAGCTTCTAAATTTACATTTCATGTGCCCTGCAATGTTCAGATCCTTCACAAACTATGATATGGAGGCATGCAGTTGGATCACTTACTTCCCAAACACAGTGTACTTCATGTCCAGGTGTGGTTGCTTGCTGTAAGTAATGAAGAACTGTGATCCATTGGTATTCGGACCATTGTTTGCCATTGAAACTACCCCACGGACGCTGTGCTGAAAGAGGGGAAAAATCTCAAAATGAAAACACATCTGTGAAAGCAGGACTTTATCCTGTACAGAAGTGACTTAATGCTCTGCCTTAATACTGTTATTAAGAAAAAAATCTTGGTTGCTAATATATTCCATCACAGTCCATAATTAGCTTCTCAAAGTTGCTCTTAAAATGAAAAATTACTTCTTTGCCTTCTTCAGTGCATGAAAAATACTTTGCTACAAATTCTTTCTACTTCTGTTCTCAGTGATGAAAACCCTCAAATCTAACTTGCCAAGTACAGAAATCCCTTTTCCTATTTTAGTAATTAATAATTTCTATCCCTTTATTGTGCAATTATACTTTGCTTCACAATTACAAAAGAGGTATTTAAACAATAGAACACAATACTGATAGTTCTCCAACCTGTAAAGAGAATTCATATGAAAACTGAGAGCACAGAAATACCTTTAGGTATTCGCTGAATTCATCTTCAAACTTTTTGCCCCAGATGCTGTTACCTCCTTTCCCAGTGCCTGACAAAGAAGCACCACAATAGATTACTGGACTTCCATACTGAAAAATCTGGAAATTTTCTCATGTCTTGGTACTGAGCAGAGACATAACTGTATATAAGGAACATCTATTAAGTAGCAGAACAAAACACTGATATATCTTCAAATTAAATTCAGTATGAGTACAAAGAGACACACAGCTGAATCAGATTTTCTGCCCAATAGCTGACACTGTCCCCCAAATAATTTAGAGGCAGTGTAGAACCTTTCAGCAAAAACCAGAGAAACCACAGTAGCAACTGCTATCTGCTAAACAGCTGGTAAGTCAGCAGAACCATCGTATTTAGTGGAAACAGCTGTAAAAACTAAAGTTTGTAGAATGCTTTACTACTGCATGATTATTTAGAACTAGAGTAACAGCTGCTCTTCTGTAAGCTCACCACAAAAAACTGATCTCATAATAAAAACCTCTATCAACAATACAATAATTCTTAATATTTTATTTTTACCTTATGTATTTTTTTTAAGTATTCATACATATAATTTCTTTTTATTTTCTTTTTATTTACATTTTTCTATAGACAGAAGAATTTACCTAATGGATCCCCTGTCTGAACCATGAAGCCCTTTATATTCCGGTGAAATACACATCCATTGTAGTAGTTACTAGCACAAAGAGCCAGGAAATTCTAAAGAAATTAAACAAATCATATTAACAAACAATTCAGAAATAGTATCCTCTTACTAAAATGACTGCATTGGCAAAACCAGGACTAACCCTTTTGTCTCTGCTTTGCACTGTGACCCTGTGAATTCCAGAGTACTGCCACAGAATAGCCATGAAGAAATCATAGTTAATATGCTCCTTTGACACTGTCATAGTTACAAGGATTTTCAATAAAGCTTACAGCACAAGTTTATCTGACTTGAGGAACAAATAAGAAGCCTGAAACACACTCAGAAGTATTGCTTCCATTCAACATTTTAATTTTGTAAATGTAATTTTGTAATCAGTAACTTCAAGTCTCTGGTTGGTTAGTTAAAAGGTAAATTATTTCAATTTAAGCTTAAGTTTACTGCAGAAAGGAAAACCTGGGGCCTCTGGCATACTGGGATTGATTCTCACTCTTTTAAATTAAAGTCAAATCTGTGCAAGTGTGAGCAAACCCAAGGAAATTTGTGGATCCCGGGCCATGTGCATATTTCCCCTTACAGGCAAAGGACGTTTTGAGAGATGCTGGAACTTGGAGAGTGGTGGCCCTTAGCTAAACCTTACCTGGCAAGAAACAGGCAGCAAAGCTCTAGCCAGTATGACACAGTGCACAAGTTTCATGAATGGAGTAGGCACTGTACCAGCTTAAAATGTTAGTGTTCCCTTATGTGCTAAAATGAACTGCAAAAGGCACTTCACCTCCTCTACAGTCTTCATTATTTCTACTCCTTTGTTTCAACACTAGGCAATTCTGCTCCTGTTACTTGACACTTGACTTACTTCGCAAGTCTTTGGTGTACGCTCACAGAATAGTTCAATTTTAATATCTCCTACATCAGTATGCAGTGTGACAGCCTGAGTAAGAGGTAGAAAATAATTAAATCAGCAATGAACTACTAACAGATTCAGTTTAATTTCCCAGTCCCACCAAGAACATAAGCAAGTTTCTACTGCATACAACCACTGTTTCAATATCTGGCCTTAGGCAAGGCTACTGTCACAAACTTCCACATTTCCAGTAAAATTGCCAGAAAGCACTTGGTTTCATTCAGTTTCAGGACAAATGCAAGGTCCCTGGTAATGCAGAAGCTCTGTTTCAAACTGTTCCAATCCAGAAATATATTACCCATTTGTGAACTGGACCTACACAGTCACTTGGTTGCAAAGTTGAAAAACCAAGGTTTTATCTATTTCAGATAATAGAGTGGTGCACATACTTCACTGGTTTACAACCAGAGGAACAACTGATGGGTGTTACTTTCCTGCAGCCTTTTGAGTGATACTGCTAGTTCTGAATGGCACTGTATATAATCTGCCTTCACAAACAAGCAAATCTAAAAGAAGCCCCATCTTATCTCTATTCCTGAGAGATAAGGATACTTCCTGATATGCTAAACTTTTAAAAGCTTGCAAGTGTAGAAGATTACATACTCTCCAGCAGGGCTGTGTGCTTGCAACTTGGATAATGCTTCTGTGGTAAAATAAACCAAACTAGATTACCAAATACTAGTCAAAGTGGGATTAAAATTTAGGATCTTAGAACAGATACTGTAATTATATTTTATACTGATGTAAATTGATCTATTTTTCTTTTCACAGTATTTTGTTATAAGTCTGAAATGAAAACCTAAACTTTTCATTACAAAATCTTCACACTGTCAAAATAAAATGTGTAATCCTTTGAGGTGCAGAGCAGCTATTCCCTTTCCAATAAATGATCATTTCAAGAATAAAAATATACAAAAAGTACTATTGTTCTCACCATGTCTTCTCATCAAAACACTGAAGTAGATTTGCACACAGCAATTTCCTGCAAAGAAAACATATGCTGTTGTTGTTGGTTTTTTCCCCACCAACTCTCAATTATTTTTGATTCTAAAATGTTTGCATGGTTATATGCTTTTACCCCGCATAGTTTTACAGTGCCATTCAAGTGACTGTGGATAAATACTTTACTTGCACTATGCAGCTACACAGCATATAAAGAACCAGAAAGGAGTGGAACAAAATAGCTTAGAGACATGGGGTGATGGCAAGAAACACCCTTTCCTAAGATGTAAGTTTATACTAAGCAATCACAGCTTTTCCAAATCTTATGGTTTTATAGATGACAGACATTAACAGATAAAAGCCACATGGCAGTACATAAATAGAAGTGTGTTTTGGAGCCACCTTCTGACAGCTTGTCTGTGCCTGCAACAGGCAACGCTACCTACATCCAAGCACAGGATCAAACTTTTAAATCTCTTTAGTATTTTCAGATAAACCATTTTTTATTATGATAATAAAATCTCAGTTCTGAAGAAATAAGCAGTTTTACCTACCAATTTCTTCTCTATACACCGCCCTCCCTGGCTGGTCCCCAGGCTTGGCAGGGCCTCTCACAGAGGCCAGAGCACCCGCCAGCAGCCAGCTCCGGGCCGGCCCTTTCGCCGCGGGCTGCAGCCTGCCTCGGGCGGCGAGGAGCCAGGCCGAGCAACCGGCACTGCGCACGTTCCGGCTAAGGGCCGACCGCTCTCACTGCAACCCCCCTGCCCCGGCTCCCCTCTGACCAACGGCAGCTCGGCGCTATCGCTCCTTTTCTGCCGATCTGAGGTACTTCCACCGAAAGCCCACGCACAGGAGGCGCGGACTCCACTCCTCTGCCACCCCCATCACTGCTTGCCTCCCTCACCCGCAAGCGACTCTGACAGGTGGGCCCCGCGGCCGCCAGCTCGCCCTTCCCGCACTGCCCTGGCGCCTTCACCCTCGCACGAACCTGCCGAGGCTGGACCCAAGCCCAGGGCCCGCCGCCGGGAAGCGGCAGGTCTGGCGCGGCGCGGCGCAGCGCAGCGCGCCCCTGGCCTGGCCTGGCCTGGCCTGGCCTGGCCTGGCCTGGCCTGCTCCGCTCCGCTCCGCCCCGCCCCGCCCCAAGCCCCGCTGTCGCGGCGGAAGCGGATGGGTCGAGCATAGGCTCCACCCCACAACCCTGGGCCTGCGCCGGCGGAAGGTGAGTGCGGGCCCCGCGGCGGCTAGCTCTCGAGGCTGCTCGTAGTGCCCCAAGGCCACCTATCCTAGTCCTACTTTTTTCTCCGCGCTCCCTGCCGAGAGGTCTCCGGTTAGATTCCGCGGGTTGGTTTTAGCATGTGAAAGTGGATGAAGCTTAAATTCTGTACGACTGTGCAGGGTCATAGGTTCAGATGTTTTACCACGAGAGAGAGCCCCGGAGGCAGGGAAAGTGAGCCCACGGGCTGCGGCGGCTGCTGGGAAGGCCGCACCGCGCTCCTCTCCGTCGGTGGAGAGGCGTTCACAGCCTGAACACTCCTAACTTTGCTGTTGCATCCAGTAAATGATCAGGGCTTATTTTTGCCTTTTTATATCCTCTCTGCAGCTAGCTGCATGCTGCTGCCTGGCACACACCTGATTCGCCGGCCTCCACGCTGCATCCGTGCTTTGGGCCGCTTGCCCTCACGCTCCCTCATGAATCTCGGGGAGCTCGTTTCTGCACTGAATGACTTTGCATCCCTCTCTCTGGCGGAAAGCTGGGACAATGTGGGGTTGTTGGTGGAACCAAGTCCTCCCCACACTGTGAACACCCTTTTCCTCACTAATGATCTCACTGAGGAGGTGATGGAAGAGGCAGTGCAGAAGAAGGCAGACCTTATTCTTTCTTACCACCCTCCTATATTCACACCACTCAAGCGAGTAACGTGGAAGACCTGGAAGGAACGGCTGGTGGTCCGAGCCCTGGAGCACAGAATTGGGATTTACTCTCCACATACGGCGTACGATGCCATACCACACGGAGTCAATAACTGGCTAACAAAGGGACTGGGTGAGATTCCGTTAAAAACAAACAAAGACAAAGTTAATCTTATCCATCAGTATATGCTATTTTATCTGGGGACCCTTCCTAATTTTCCTTTCTTCCAGATTTTACAGGTATGATTTGGGGACTTCCCCCCCAGTATTATTCTAGTACTTCTGAGTACCCTAAACATATTTTAGGGAATTTATGTTGGTAAGTAATGCGAGACATGAACACCAGAAGACATTTTCAGATGCTTAACTGTAGTATTGGATGTAGTCAGAACTGGTGCAGCATGTTTATTTTGCATCTCAGTTGCAAAGTTTAGACCACTGACTTTAAATCACCACCTTTAATTTATAAAATGCAAGATTTCATTGTTTACAAAGGACTTAAGGTATCTGAAATTATTTTAGATTTTTATGCTGCATTGTGGCTCATAAATGAAAACACCTGTGTCTTTTCCAGCCTGATTTACAAACCAGAAACTCTTTGCTTTTGTACAATTCTTAAATAAAACCAATAGCATTAAGAATGACAAATATATATCCGTCAATGTCTCAGCACTTAAAATAGACTTAAAATGTACCTAAAAGCAACAACAGAGCAAGAAGTCCTCAGTTCTGGTCAGGGAGAATAGTCTCAGGTGCAAAATTTGCATCTTTTTGTTGCATCTCTTTAGGATATCTGCTAAATCAGTAATAGGATACTTACTCAGCTTTATAAAACAGCAGTCTTGTGCTGTTTTCTCAGGTGCCTGTACTTCCATCCCTCTGCATCCATCAACTGCGCCAAGCTATCCAGCTGCGGGCACTCACCGGGTAGAATTCTGCGTAGACAACACTGAGCATCTGGACACAGTGCTGTCCAAAATCAAAAACATCCAAGAGATCTCCTGTCTCACTACTCTCCCTGCCAGGTATCTGCTTCACTCTCTAATGCTGTATTCTTTCTGCTGTTTGAAACAATAAGTTGCT
>JAVSBS010009452.1:9833-20441 GCA_033124195.1 Coracias cyanogaster | reverse complement strand
TGCTTAAATACCACGTATATGAAAACATGCAGTTGGGCTGTGGTTCAGTGGGTGGCAACGTGCCACTAAATAGGAGGTCTTATGCCCTCATCTTATTCTTCTCCTCGATCCCAATTCTGTGGGCCAGCCCTGCATCATGTTCCAGTTCTGAAGTTAATGACACCCTTCTATGAGCCACTTGAGCTAACTGACTAGGCATCATCAGCCAAGGTTGAGGGAGACTTTTTTTGTATTTGCCTGTTTATTCATTTTAACTTGGTTATTTTTCTGGTGTGCTAATTAATTAAAGTGGGAAGTAGTCTTAACAAGTGCTGGTGTCAGTATAGGGTAAGTCGGGGCAAGCACATGAGCAGGAATAGGATGAGGAGGAAGATCTGTTGGCATCACTGATCTTTATTATCTGCTTACCATGTCACATGGAACTGAATGTGTAGTTTAGTGACCTCTAAAATAAATAAAATACTTTGACAATATTCTAGTGCCAAGGTCTAGGATGAGTGGAATGGTTTCCAAAGTTTTTTTTCCCCCCATATACTATTTGCATTTCAAAATAATACCTGGGCTCCTTTTTAACTTTAACAACATGAAAAGGATCTCTGCTATCATCAAGTCACGAGAGTGGTGTGATTTACTGTTCAGGGTATTGCCCTCAAAATTATTAAACAGAGTGTAGATACATACTAGCTTTTTAGCATTGCTTTTTTCTATTTCATGTCAGGAACCCTTAATAACTTTGTAGAAGCATGAGAAAATAATTTATCCAACTGTTCTCAAAACATTAAAAAATGTATTTTATCACTGAACAAGATTTCTCACCTGGCTTCTCTTTTGATTAAAATGACAGGTACTGGAATAAAATGAAATAAAAGAAGAATTAGAGAAAGATTGAAGTTATTAATCTTGTTTCATTCTTGGCTTAGTTGGAGTATACATCTAATGAGTATGCACTAATGAGAAACTCATCCCTTCCTTGCAGATGCGGGCAGAGAACTCTGTGTGTGATGGGAGGGTATGAAAAAGTTGAACAAATCCACCTGCGCAGTCTAGCCCTGGTCGTGGAGTTAGAGCTCTTGTGCTGGCATAATTCCTGCCAAGCTCTTCCTCTTACGCTCTTCATGTGGTAGCTGTGTGTTTTCCCACCCCTCTTACAAAATAGGTCCAGCAGTATTTATACAATGAAAATGAACTCATTTTTAAGTTCGCTTTCATTTTTCAGAATGTATTCATTGAATCAATGTATTTCTTTGTATTCTTCAAATAAGATTTAAAAGAAAAAAAAATTACAGGTAAAGCAGGAGACACAGGATCATGTTGTCCTTTTTGATGTGCCTTTACAAGTATGTTTGTCCTTGCAGGATGCAGTTATTTTTACAAACTACAGTCCTCTTGGCATCCCTGGAAAGCTTGTTCTTTCCAAGCAGGTTGATCACCTGTTGTTTATTTAAACGACTATTGGGTATTTAAATGAGCTGCTAACTTAGAAGGACCTTCTTGTCCATTGAAATTAAAGGCCTGACTGTTTCTTTTACTAGGCAGTTGATTCTTGATGGTCAGTGGGATGAGGTCCTTCAATTTATTCAGCCTCTTGAATGTATGGAAAAATTCGACAAGAAAAGGTAAAATAGAATGTATGTCAGATTTCATTTTTTTGTGTTGTGGAAGATGCATTAATTTCTAAGTATTGTATATCAGAGCAGTAGTTATAAGTTTTCGCTTTAGTTTGGGGGTTTTTTCTAACCTGTATACAGTTCCTAAAATGTGTGCATGTGGTTTTTTTAACTTAAACTATGAAAAATACATGCACAAATCTGTAATGCATTTTCATGTGCCATAGGCTATGGTATGTGTTGTATAACCTTTTTATAGATGGCTGCTCTGTCATATTTCTATTCAAGAAATGAGTACGATTGCTACACTTTTTCATACTAGGCTTCTAATATTTTCATGTAATATTGGTGAAAGCAATAATTGAAAGACATTTCCTGTTTAAAAATACCAATTTGCTAAGATATGATATTGGAGTTCCTTGTCATTACAATTTCTGTGCCTAACTCCAAAATTTGCTGTGAAGTACCCTATTTGTCTCTAAAAGAATGTTTAGCTGCTGGATCAAGCTGTATAGTATTTCACTTCTCACCTGCAGGTTTCGTTACATTATAATGAAGCAGAAGTTCTTGGAAGCCTTATGTGTAAACAATGCGATGTCAGCAGAAGATGAGCCTCAGCATGTAAGAATTGTCTCTGGTTTGGGAATTTTTTGTAGTCAAGAAGCTTCTTGAGAGAGTCTGATTAAAGGCAGAGCGGAAGCTCCCTGCACTGAATACATAAATTTTAGCTATTACCAAACGGTTTCATAAACAGTGGAAAAAATAATTGGTATCCTTTGGAAATGAATGCAGCTCCCAGGTCTCAAATAGAATTGTATACACAAGAGCCGCTTGAACCATAGCAGCATAGATCAATGACCATATGCTGTGTTTGTGGTCCTGACACTGAGATTTACTTTAGGCCATTATGCTAAAATTACTGAGCTCTTTTTTTCCAAAGTGTTCTGAAGCAAGCCCCAGAGCAGATGTGTTCACAAAGAACTGAGTCAGTTAAATGTGCATACAGTGGGAGTTGTGAACTTAGGTTTTCAATATGGAACGAGACGTTAACTCAAACTGGCAAAGAAGGTGTGCAGATTGTGAAACAATCGTTTCAATTTATGTTGGTAATACAGGAATACCAAATTTCTAATACAAAAATGTTACAAATTAAAAATGAAGAATGCCAGTAGTTTTAAGACAAATGATCTGGTTTTCCAAACAATTAATTTTAATTCTCTGTGCTGTTACACATACATTGCACTGCAGGGTCTTCTCTTGACAGCATAGAGAAAGCTAAAAGGACATCTGTCTTTATATGGGTAAAGGGAAGGTGTGCTGTTCCTCTCATCACTCAATCTGTATGCTGGTAATGGATAGCAGTAGAGGGGGAAAAAAAAAATCCGATTGATGTCCTTTATTTTTTGTTTTGAATGTCACCAAATGTGTTGCCATGTTGTGGATGAAAGGCTGCTGTATTGAGCAAATGATAGGTAACATGGGTAAACAACAGGTTTTTATAGCTTTTTAAATCTTTATAACTGAAAACGCCAATTTACATGTATTTAACATGGTTCTTGGCTTCTAGCTATCAACAAGGTTTGTACTAAAGCCCTCCATTCGTTTGGAGTCTTCTGAGAACTTTTTGAGCATTTAACATTTTTTGATGAACAAAATCTCAGTATAAAAGTCAACTCAAAGTTGTTAATCACTGTAACCCAGAGGACTCTATAAGCCTTTTGTAACTTATGCCAGTAGCTTTTCATAGAAATTTTGAAAAGGGGAAAATAACTCAATTGCCTTTTAAAAGTAACCTTCTGTGCTGTAATAGAATTGAAGCTGTTTAGCTACAGATTTAAAATTGTAAGCCTATCAAACCTACAGCGACATGGAAATGTTCCACAGATCTGTAAAAAATGAGACTGAGTGGGGAATTTTAGGGAGTCAAGGCATCCAGGAATTTGACTCTATTGCGACTACATTTGCATCATCAACTTCAGACTATATTGTATGCTGTTTTAATTAAAATATAAACCGTAACAGTAATAAAGGTATGATAGCAGAGAAACTCTGCTACTGCCTGTTGTGCTTCAACTGTTCTATGTATGTGCTACAAACTACGCTGTTGATGTTAATATTTCTGTAGCTGGAATTTACAATGCGAGAGGCTGTGCAGTGCCTACATGCGTTGGAAGAATATTGTCCCTCTAAGGAAGACTATAGTAAGCTCTGCTTGCTGCTGACGCTGCCTCGCTTGACCAACCACGCAGAATTCAAGGACTGGAATCCCAGCACCGCACGAGTTCACTGCTTTGAAGAAGCCTGTGTCATGGTGGCAGAATTCATTCCTGCTGATAGGAAACTGAGCGAGGCTGGCTTCAAAGCCAGTAATAATCGTTTATTTCAGCTTGTAATGAAGGGATTGCTTTATGAATGTTGTGTGGAATTCTGCCAGAGTAAAGCAACAGGAGAGGAAATCACAGAAAGTGAAGTATTGCTGGGCATTGATCTCTTATGTGGTAACGGGTGTGATGACTTGGACCTTAGCTTGTTATCATGGCTGCAGAATCTGCCAGCCACTGTTTTTTCTTGCGCTTTTGAACAAAAGATGCTTAATATTCATGTTGATAAACTGCTCAAGCCTACAAAAGCTGCATATGCTGATCTTTTGACACCTCTTATCAGCAAACTTTCTCCTTATCCATCGTCCCCAATGAGACGACCTCAGTCAGCAGATGCTTACATGACCCGCTCCTTAAACCCTGCCTTAGATGGGCTGTCATGTGGATTAACAAATCACGATAAGCGAGTCACAGACCTTGGGACCAAAACTTCTCCAATGTCGCACTCCTTTGCTAATTTCCATTACCCAGGAGTACAGAATCTCAGCCGAAGTCTCATGCTTGAGAATACTGAGTGCCATAGCATTTTTGAGGAGTCACCTGAGCGGTAAGTGCAACTGTAGCTTTATTTCTGCCTTGGCTTATGTTGCACTTTATGGTACTGGTTTGTTACCTGCACTGTAACTTTGAACATAATCGTAACATTGAAACATAATTTGATTGTTTAAACTCTGTTGTAATTAATACTATATACAAGGTGTTTTCTTTCTTATGCTTTAATGATCAAAGCAGATTTTCATATTTGGTCTTGAGCCTTATAGATTCAATCTTGACTTGAATAAAGTTGAATTCCTAGCATAGAGCACAGACGTGCTCCAGTTATAGAGTCTAGCTAAGATCTGTGTTCAGTATTACTGAATTCTTTCATTCCAGATAAACAAATGGAGACAGTGGAATAGCTGTACCTCCATCTTCTTCCCACATCCCGTTCTATCTTCACGTGTCTGTAAATTTTGGTCTTGACACTGTAAATTAAGTATACTTTGAAAATTTACATGTAGAAGTAGTCCCAATGAAGTCAGTGGAAATTACTGTATGCCGTCACTGTAGCGTTCCTCTGTTACTTCAATTGTTCCAATAGTAGTTCAGCTTAAATATTGATTTAGCATTTTTCAAACCAAATCTGCATAAGGTACCTGAATGTGTTATGGTTTTTATATTGGATTTGGAGATAGTTGGGTTTTGACAGCGGTGAATTCTATTTATATTTCTTCTAATGCAATATAGACTGCCAAACTGACTTCTTCCTTAAGAACTAAAGCCTGTATCAAAACTTTGCACTTCTTAACCTTCTTTGAGAAAAGACCTGGTAACTAATGGTACATGTCAGTTAAGTGCTTATCACCATGTTTTTGCTTGGCCTTCATTTTGATCAGCAGTTCTCCTTCCTAAATGTTAAAGCCTTGCTTCTTGGCAAAGCAGCTGCCAGCTTTTTGAGCTCTAAAGAGAACCAGATGTGTAACGAGAACTGCACTTGGATGCACTGGCCAGCAGAGGACACTTTCAGAGCTGTGGTGTTCAATCCTGGCTGCAGTTGGTGACATTGTTTATTAGTTTTGCCTTACAGCAACATTTTGTATCTTGTGTTAAGATAAGGAGCAGCTGTAACTAAACTCAATAAAACAGAAATAAACAGCATCGTACTGATGTCGGTTCACCAATTATAATGGAGAATTTTACAGTCATGTATGTTTGAATACATTATCTTGATGCTTATCTCAAAAGGGCCTATTTTGTTTGATTCTAAATGATCCATTTTAAATCTTTGGTTTTACCAGCCTCTTTTGTGGATAGCTTAAGACTTATGGAAGTATCCCTTGTGTTACATTTGTAAAAAGAGTCCCTCCTGAAGTTACTAAGGAATTGTGAATCCTCTGATTTTAGTGATATCTAGACACAAACGGTAACATTTGTGCGTGTAGTCCAGGGGCCAATGTTAAAACTGATTCTTGAAAGCTTTTTTGTTTCCTACTTCAATATTACTGTGCCAGAATAATTCTGCACAAATATTTTTTGTGGGCTAAAGTGGTAAATCGCTGCAGTTCTTCTCTGTGTAGGCATTTCCATGTGATGTTAAGTGAAGTTTATAGCTCTTAACATGTTTTCATTAATTAATACATCTCTTGAAGGATAGAATTAGGTTAAGGGGCCAGACCCATAGCTTTCAAGAAGGCATTACCTTTTTCAGAAGAAAATCCAAATTCAGATTAAGTGTCCAACTTAAATGGCGATACTTGCAGGGGCGGAAGCTGAGCTTTGTGTAAAACTGACTTATGCTTCTCATTGCACATGACAGAAATATGATATTTCTTTCATAAGTTGTATTCAGCAAGCAATTGCTTGTGTTTTAGTCAGCTAAGTTGCTTTTGTTATTATCCAGAGAGAGCAAAAAAGTTTCAAGTAACTTCTTGGAGCTTTGCTCCAAGCCACTTTGTAAAGTTACTGAGTAAAGAGGACTGTAAACTGACAAAATTGAAGATGGGAATCCAAGGATTTAAGGTACTGATTGATAAAGCATTTTGGAAAAAAGTACCATGCAGAAATACTTACAGGACACAAGAATAGCAAAAAAAAATAGCCCTATATAGCACTGTTAGGAATGTTCAAGCTGATGGATGCTAAACACAGTTTACATTTAGATTAGTAGTGGTAGTTAAGCTAATATCTTACAGATGGCACCGGTCACACATAGTATATTTGATACATTCTATGCATGTAGTAGCTTTGAAAAAAGAATCTTGAGTAACTTATTAGTTAAAGGGTATATAATTCAAGTGTAGGGATAGAAGACATGGAATTTGGATATTCCATGGTGGTAGGGCTTTTTGGAAAATGTGGGAACAAAGCACTCTGACTGGCTGTGCTTTTTGTTGGTTAGGAGTTTTGTTTACTGTAACCCATTGCAAGTGGCATTTTTTTCCAAAGCAATATCTTCAGTTTTGTGACAAATAGTTTGCACGCTTCTTACCATATTTTCCTTTGGAATGTTATCTTTCTCTGCTTACAGGGGATTCTCTACTCTTAATTTTTCTCAATTTTTCTCTTCCATGTTGCTGCAAGAAGTGATACTCCTGTGGAGCCACAACATCCCATCAGCAGTGAGACTCTGTGCCAGAGTTCAGTTCCAGAAAATGAACCACGTAATGGAGCACAGAGTCAGGCATCAACCAAACAAGAGAAAAATGAGGTAGTGGTTGTTTGTTTAAAAATAATGAGGCCCTTTGAGCTGTGTTCTGATCACTTCATAATGATTTGCCTTTGTGTTGAGAACTTCATGCATGACAATGGACTGCTTTGAGTGTCTTTTTGCTATAGGGAAAATACCATATTGCATCTTGTGTAAGAAACTACTCTTCTTTTTTTTTTTTCCCCATGGTATAAAGTTCTGCTGTTATTTGAGTCTGCAATGCAGCTGACGACTGTGCCTTCTCATGTAGGCAGTGTTGCTAAACTGTTGCGTATATCTCAAAAAAAAAAAAAGCTTTGCAGTATTCAAAAGCTAGCAATGTTAAACAATGCTAAAGAATCCTCTTAGTGTTTTAGTGAGGAATCTGGCATGTAGCCTACAATTTTTGGTGTTAATTCACAGGTCATCTTAGGTCATCATTTTCTGTCTAGAACAGAGAAATTAAAACTGGATAATTCCGTAGTAAATGTATATTTGCTATTCAGAATTCAATAAATTTTTTCGATTCATCTTCCAAGGCTTGTGCCTTGACTATCCTTTTTTTTTTTTTTTATCCTTAACATCAATATGGGGAAAGTGAAATAATGGTTAAGTAGGAAACAATGAAACCAGTTACCTATTCTGTTCTTTTTCCACAGTTTTAAATATCTATCTCTTAAATCAGTAATGATGAATAACATTGAGTATGCAGTCTGTTGTTGGTTCTGTTGGTTTTGGGGATTTTTTTGCAGACTCCCATTTGATTTTCTTAAGTAAACTTTGCCTTGGCTGATGACATCTGTATGGTACTGAAAACCAGTCTAGTCTCGACAAGGCTATATTCTTGTAGACTCTGGATGCTTGAGTGGTGCAATTAGGCCTATTAGAGGATTAACCAAGTCCTCCAAACATGAGGACTTTATTCCCCTCAAGGACTTTAAGTAACTTCCCTGCTGCAGCAATGTTGTGTATGCACCTTTGGAATAAGGGGAGGGGGGAAAGAGCTTAGCTAGATGTGTAACAAAAGGCAAAAAACTGGACACAGAGTTTGTAGGAGACAATCAAGACAGGAGGTGTACTGTAGGTGAAGAAGTTGGCCAGATCGTTATATATAAATAGAAAAGAATGTAATAGCCAGACCAATTACTCCATGTTTTGTTTTCCACGTTGTGGTGGTGTATGTGTGTAGCTGTGTGAGTAAAAGAAATTAATCTAAGTTTCTTTTCATAGCTTTATTTTTGTATTGGTCCTGGAGGGTTTGAGTTAGAAGCCTGAGTTCACAGAACAGAGCATTTGGGCAACATATTTTTAGGGTTAGGTGTTAGTTTGGGTAATAATTACATAGAAGCCAAAGGATTGAAGATTGAATCCTACTATAACAACCATGTATTAGTCATGGAAAGGAGGAGAGAAAAGAATATACCTGTTCCTTAGAAGGATTCTAACCCAGTGACTGGGGAATAGTTCACATATTTGAAACACAGAGAATGGATATTTTCTAGACTTCTGAATATAACTTCGGAGTTTCTAAATTGCAAGTATTCATCTCAGGAAACCTATGGCGGTAAAATTTTTACAAATGCAACAGTGCTGGGAAATATGTGATAAACTAAACTACTGTGTCAGAACACAAAATCATAATACAGGTATTTTTATTTAGAGGAAAAGCAAACGTCATAGTTACAATGACAAATCCTATATGAATTGTCTGAACTCACATGAAGTTATCAGGATGTCCTTATACAACTTAGAATCACTAGATGGCAAAGATATTACCTTTGAAAACAAACAAAAAATACACCAGAGATTTTTTTTCTTCTACTACTTTTTTTTCCTACTAGTTGGTAAATATACAGCTAAAGGTTTTTTCTTCAGAAAATGCTTGGCACTTTGATGTTGATATATTGGGCTTGGACTAAAGTGCTTTTGGTTTTCTGTAGGGTATTTTTGTTTGTTCATTTTTAACTTGTCCTCAACTGCTTTATGATGGTAACTTTTGGAACTAGTAGCACAGAGAGAAAGTGAGGATCGGGGAATGCAGAAGACAGTGAGTCCTGGGGAGCCAGCAAGCTAAGGATAGTATGTAAAAGGGAAGAGACTGTGAGAAAGGCAGCTCAAGTATTTGTGTGTTGTCCAGAAAGTAACGAATTTTAAAGTTGGAACAAGGCACGTATTTCCAAAGGAAGATGTAGCACTTGGATAGACGGCTTCAGGGTTGGCTGGTGGGAGAGGTAGATGGGCTCTGCAGACTGATGGCAGGAAGGTATCAACATGGCAGAAAATAATACATTTGTAGTGAAAATATGTCTTGGCATTTGGAATGTAGCTTATGTTGTTTTCTGATTTTTATTTTCAGTTTCCAGTCATCTGTTTGTTTTGATATTAAGTAATACTTTGAAAGGTTTGTAGGAAAGTTGAGCCTTCTCCTGAATTATAGCAGGACTAACTCAATGGTGAATAGCACAGACTGGCAGTGGTTTCCTTTTTTAATATATAAAGTCTATCTGGTTTCAGGGGAGAATGAAAGCATTGCTCCTCAGAGAAGAGTCTGCTGGCCTTTTGATGCCTACATTGAAACAATGAACCAGAAAGTGAATGTTTAGGTTAAAGACCACGATATTGACTATTTAATTTTCATCAGTAATGCTCATTTCCTTTTAGCTTCGTGATTCAACAGAGCAGTTCCAGGAGTATTACAGACAAAGACTACGCTACCAGCAGCACTTAGAACAGAAAGAGCAACAACGACAGTTGTACCAGCAGATGTTGTTGGAAGGTGGTGTAAATCAAGAAGATGGATCTGACCAGCAACAGAATCTTACTGAACAGTTTCTTAACAGGTCAGGGGGTTTTCTGCTTTTCCCTCCACCTACCCTATGCCTCCTCAAGTTCTCATAATAACCTTGTTTGCTGGGGTATTTTTCTTTTTTTTTTTTTCATTCTTCTCACTTGTTATTAGATCTATCCAGAAACTAGGAGAATTAAATATGGGTATGGACAGTCTTGGAAATGATGTACAAACACTTAGCCAGCAATGTAATGGGAGCAAAGGGAATGCAGCTACCAATCCAGCAAGTAACTTTACACCACCACCTTCAGATGCTAGTCAGAGGATGACAACTGATGGCCAAAATGTTAATACAAGCACTCCTCGAAAGCGTGGACCAGCTAATCAGATACCCTTTCCTGAAGAGTCACCTGTACAGGGCAATCAAGCGTAAGTTACTTGAGACTGTTCAGGACTGGAAATATCCTTCTGTTAGCACTGTGGGTGTAGCTGTTTTTATTTTTAATTGTCAAAAGAATTCATTATTGAATAGAGGTATTTCGCTCATGATCAATGTCTTCTATATATTTTATAATGATTATAAAATACTGTTTTTTTTGACAGCACACGTGAGAACTGTTGGTTATTTGTTATGGTTATTTGCATTTTATGCTTATTTTTAATTTC
>JAVSBS010009450.1:0-13145 GCA_033124195.1 Coracias cyanogaster | reverse complement strand
CCCTGGAGGGGTTTCCAAGCCATGGAGATGTGGTGCTGAGGGACATGGGTTAGTGGTGCCCTGGCAGTGCTGGGTTAGTGGTTGGGACCTGATGATCTTAAAGGACCAAAACGATTCTATGATTCTATGCCCTCCAAGACCTCTGGTGCATGTCCACCTTGGAGGTGTGAGCTCTTCATCTCTGCTTCTGAAGAGGAAAATCTCAGCCTAAACTGAGATACATCTGTTGTTTGGGCCCTGATAAGCAGCACATGAAGAAAAAAGAGTGGAAAATTGTTTTAATAACATTGCAAACATTGTTGTCACGGGGCTGACTCAGAAAAGCGAGTGCTTGTGCGTGGCACTGAGCGATGGTGACTCAAAGGGGCTCCAGCAGAGACGGATTTAAAAAAATCCAAACGTTTGCCACAGATTTTAGCTGATTGCTTAACATAGGTGCTGGTTTCCCAGCTTTACCAAGTAAAACCATCCCTTCTCTCTTCCCCCGGTCCCTAAACTTTGAATAACCTTTCCTCCCAGCCTGCACAGAAGCTGGAGGAAAGGCTGACTCCTGCTAGAAAGCATCATCTCTTGCCCTGATCCAGCTGTTTCACAGTTGTGCTCCAGCCCTCAGCACTGCCCTGCCTGCTGGCTTGGGCAGACATCTCCACGTTCTATCACCCACAAAAATGGAAATAAAAAACCAAAAAAGAATCAAAATTTAAAAAAAAAAACCAACCAATGAAATGATTGATGCTTCCGAAAACTCAGCCTAATTTTCCACAGAGCTGGTGAGGCAGGAGTGATTCACTGCATCAGTTTCCAGCTCCGCAGCAAGAGGTCTGCTCTGTCTCTGTGGAGGAGTTTCGTACTCCACCACAGGAAACACCCCCAATTAGCCCATTCTCATTCCACAAACACCATATTAAAAAAATCGCAAGTACCCATAGCTGCGCCTGCACCAGAAATAGCACGGTAAGTCAGACTGTGCGAGGGTGTGAAGGAAACCAAATGAAGTCAAGTAGATACTTGGAAATACTGCTATTTTCCCAGGTGCTGGAGTGCTCCCTTTTATGTCTGGGGTTACCTGGGCTTCTAATTGGAGAAAGCCAGGAGTAGATGACACTCGGTTTCACCACATACCAGCCAGGAGCTGAGGTTGCCCCATGTCTATGGGATGCTCATGACCATGTTGCTGCTTGAGCTAGCACGGGGCAGGATGTGAGAGGGAACCACTGCAGAGGAAACCGTACAAAAAACAAGCCCCAGGCTGCTTGTATAGAGAAAACCACCAAGAACCCAAAATACCAGAGGACGCTGGAGTTGAAGCAGGCACAAGAGAGGTGGGTGAGGACTCCCTGGGTCAGGCTCTGTTGGAACGGAACACTGTGGTGGCATCCAGTGGGGCCTCTGGTCAGAAAACAGATGAAGCAGATTGACAAGCACTGCGATGATGCATTCAGCAGGGGACATGGACACAGAAAGTCTTCTCCAGAATTATAACAAGCACCATGGTGCATTGGGACAATGCTTGACCAAGAGCCAGGAATGACAGCAACATAACCCGTGCCCACTCGATGGTTGGACGTGATCTTAAAAGTCTCTTCCAACAAAAACCATTCTACGATTCTCTCCTTCTCCACTTTCCCAGCAAACGATGAGACGGTTTGTGTTGTTCACAGGTGCTCTCTAAATTATATTGACTTTTCCAGGAAACAGGCTAGTTTCCCAAAAGTGACCTTGCAGAGGGTTCTCAATGAATACACCTAAACAAGAATATACCAGTAAGTTTTATCTTCTGAACATTAGACGTGCTTATAGACTAGAATGATTAGATTCTAAGCATATTTCTTTTCCTGGTGAAAAACAAAATAAGACAAAGTCCAAATCGTTTGTCCAATGGCTCAGTAATATTTTAAAACAGTTTTGTTGTTACCTGCTACAGAGTCAATGCTTCTCCTTTCATTTTTATGCCCCCAGAAAATAAACCACTATTGGCCTTATTACACTTCTATTTCTTAATTCCTTCATCTCTGAATAGAAGGAAGACATTCCAAAACTCTGAAGACTAAAATCTTTGAACGAATCGGGTTCTTTCTAGTTAACTCCCTAAGCTTATGGTGCCCAAAACTTGAGTTTTAATATTTTTCAAATCAATTGTCAAATATATATTAAAAAAATATATTAGAAAGAACAAAGGATCTCTTTTTTTTTTTCATTAAAAAGACCAAATGTTGTATTATCCCTCTTGCGATTTTGTCACTTTTTGTAGTCACACTGCAGAACGTCAGGAAATATAACCAAATAGGATTATGATATCACACATTGGGGATGTTTTCTGCATTTTATCTACCTCGCAATGGGCTAGTACCGATGAGGGGCTAAGGGAAACTGTAGGCCCCAAATTTATAACAGTTTCTTCAAAGGGAAATTCTTTTGCTACATGGATCTTATATGTGTAGGGAAACCCAATTACTCCAGGGTTCTTGTACCTTACTATTTTCTTTTATGATGCTTTTTGCTATAAGTGCTCATTATGATTTGATAACCCAGTTACAAATAAACTGTGACCCTCCGCTCTTATCTCCAAATTCACAGCTTTCCAATTTGTCACAGTTAGTTGAGAACTTGACTTCTTATTAATTACTACCACAGGGTCCTAGAGGGAGTTGCAGAGCTACAACATTATCTCCACTCCCGTGAGGTATCACTGAAGATCTCTGGAATCTAAATCTTTGTAGAGGCAGCTGGCTTCTTATGGGGGAATAAAAAAAAAAAATCCAAATGAAAAAAAAAACCACAACAACCACCAACCAGAAAAAAAAATACCAAGAACCAACCAGAAAAAAAAATACCAACAACCAAACACCACCAGCACCAAACCAAAACCCAAACAGAAACCTACCAAAAGTTAGGAAAAACAGAAATATTTTGGACATGTATCTTGACTAGAATTGCACAGCAAATCAAAGATCACAAGATCTCATACACATCACCAGACACTTAATTTCTTCTTTGGAACCCCAACAGCTTTGGGTTCATCCCTTCCACTAATTGCACTAATTGCATTGCACTAATACAACGCTCCGCTTGCATTAGTGGTGGGAAGTGAGAACTCAGCCCCTTCCAGGGCATCCTGGTGAGGGTTTCCCAGATACAGAGCCTAAATCCAGGGTAAAATGGAGAATAACGCTACTTGGTGAATGCACGTTCTGTGCCAAAAAGATAGTGAAAGCAGGTGTCTTCATCACAGAGATAGCGATTAGGTTGTGCTGACCTTCCACAAGCACAGAGTCCACTTTAATATATAAAATTTTTCTTAACTGCAGAGTCTTAAAAAGCCCCACTCCTCTTTGAAGGCATCCTGCCTCACTCCCAGCACACGTAGGAAAAAACAAATCTATTGATTCTGGAAACCATCAGCAAGAATAAGGATTTTTTTTTCAATACTACAGCTCACACCCTGGAGAGGTACCAATCCAACGAGCAAGTGTCAGATGAAAATAGACAGAGAAGCAGCTCCACAGACCTTGGCCATTTGGGTCCTCGCTGCAGCCACAGGCTTTTCCACTCCCGTCAGCTGTAGGAGTGCTCCTGGCAGCTGTCTCAGCAAGGTTTAGTGAGGAGCAATGGCACCAGCACTCAAATCTGGGGTACAACTTTGGCTCTGCTGAGGTGATGGAGCCCGTGTTCCTTCAAGGACACGTCCATCCTTTCCATTTGCATGAGAAGCAACATTCCTGCATCAGCAAGAAAAGCTCCTCGATACCTTTTTGATCCTGCTCAGGATCTGCTGCAAACGCCCTGGTGCAGTTTTTTACCTTCCAGGGGTATCGTGTAGAACAGGCTCAAGGCCCTTACGAGGTGGCGGGGCAGGAACCACAAATTTTGCATGAATTAGACACTCAGAGCTGTTTAACAAAAAATAATGGAAGCAACGTAAAAAATAGCTTAAAGCCTTCTCGTTACAAAGCCTTGGCAAAGAAATCAATGTGATTATTCCCATCATCCATTAATTATTAGCAGCGTTTCTACAGCTAAGTGAGGGATGATAAATACCCAACTCCCGTCTCATCTGACTTACTAAGACCCAGTTTCAAAGCTAAACAAATAAAGTCTGATTTTCAAAGTACACAATTAAACATTGTATCCCTTAACCACTGCTAAAATAATTCCACTACCCAACGTGAGCACCCTTTATTTGGACAATATCCAGCGCACTCCAAGAGTAACACTTGGGTTCAATTAATGACTGACTAATACTCGAGTTCAATTAATGGCGATCATCCTGAACTCGCCATACGTGTTTGTGATGTCTGAGACACACTCTCAGTGCTCTCTGAATGACAGATGAACTCGAGTCCAAGCTAGGTGAAGGCAGCGGCTTTATTTTGGTGATTTCTTTATATTTTAATTAACGTCATCAACATGAATATATTGACTCGGTAAGCTGTTTTGTAATGAATTATCACACCCGAAGCTTGGGGCTTTTTAAAAATCTTGGCTACAGTGTGCAGGAGGGTTTTACCTTCAAAGCAAAAAAAAAAAAAAAAAAAAAAAAAAGAAAAGAAACCAGAAAGAAAAATGAATGTTTCAATCGGTTCTAATGCTACCAAAATCCATAGTACTTAATTTATCGAATCTCCTGTTAGTGAATGAACAAAGGTAAAAATAACAGGCTAGTTATAAACTAGTACTATGATGATGACATTGTGAATTATTTAAAAAGGGCATATTCAGTGTGACCATAGAGCCATCAATCATAATAGACATTGATGAGAAAAAGAGGTTTCAGTCACTTCCTATCTGCCAGGAGAACAATTCTATCTCGCAGGTAGCTGTGAAGTGCCGCTGACCCGATGTCACTCGCATTGTTGCTCTACCCTTTGAACGGGGAGAGTAGATTCTCTCAATATTAGAATCGAATGAGTAAATAAATTCTCAGTTCACCGCCGCACTCCTTCAGAGTGCACACTTCAATTTGTCTAACAATGGGGAGGACAGAGAAGCAGAAATCTCTTAAAGCAGGGATGAATTTTTTATGGATGCTCAAATCCAGCTGCAAAGAATGGGGTTTTAAATGGTAGCAGCGCTGCTTTTAGCAGGAGCCCCTAGAGACAAAGTCTTGGGAAAGGGTTTTGTGTTGAATTCAGCCCTTCCCGAGCACGTCCCTTTTGCTCTCCCTTCCTCCCGGAGCTGCTTCCATCAAATGACTCCATGGTGGTGCCCACCTTCATCTCTGCAACAGGGAAGGAAAACACCCCCCTCACCTGCCAGCACTTCCAAACGCTGGAGTTTCATAAACAGCCCTGTAATAACCAACCCGGATACTTCGGTGGCTTTTTAAACAGAAGCAAATATCGCAGCTGGAAAGATGATGGTTGAGTAAGAAGGGAGAGGAAAAGGCACTCCAACTTTTAATTTGTGCTGGATTAATCTAAGAGAGACGCTTTCACCTGATGCCCCACATAATTATATCCTAAACTTTCGCTCAGATCACGTTTCATCATTGTTGGTTACTCTAATTAGCCCATGGATTCCTGCAGCCGCAAAGACGACACCGAAGAAGGAATAAATTGTGCATCGCTCCAGCGTTACACAGCAAACGCTCGCCCCGGCATCACAGAGAGGTGTCCCCCGGCTTGCGCAGCCCTAACGATGCTCTGCCAAATTCTGCCAGCCTCCCTCAACTCCACCACTAAGCACCAGCACCAAGGCAATGCTGGGCAATGCAGGGATGCAGGACGCAGGGATGCGGGGATGTAGGGATGCAGGGATGTGGGGATGCGGGGATGTGGGATGCAGGGATGCAGGACGCAGGGATGCGGTGATGCAGGGATGCCTCCCTGCTCTCCCCAAGCCCACAGTGCCTGCAGTCCCTCATCCCCAGCACTTCACCCTCTCCTCATCTTCATCCCCCCCAGCACCAGCAGCACACCCTGCAAGTCTATTCATCTCTGCGTAACGTCGCACCACTCCAAAACTGTACATTGCCACTTAATTGTTACTAACAGGTAAATCAAAGGTAAAAGAGAACTAATTAATTTTCCAGCTCAGTTTTATTTTACTGTTACTGTTTTGAGAAAATATAACTAAACCCCATTAGTGTTAAGGTAAGACCATGAAACAACATAATATAATGCAAGAAAGACATTTAATAGCATAGAGGAATGTTAAATTACTAATTAACTCCAAGTTACTGTATAAAAAAGCATAGTAATTTACAGGATTATTGCAATATGCAGCTTAGATTGCCACAAGGGTCAGCTAGGGAGCATTTCCTTCTATTTCTTTCAGTGTGGCGGTTATTGTAAAATTCTTCTCACATTAAAATGTACTGTCCTTACCCACAGTTCGTTGCTGCTAATTAGCAGCAGTTGAGATTTCCCTAGCAGTCATTTTTTTCTATGTTAAGCTGCCAAATGTTACCAACTGCTCAAGATGCTCCACGTGCCGAGTGTCCGGCTGCCCACCACTGCGGCGGGTTCAGCGCCCGGGCAAAGAAAACACTAATCAAATTATTTGTCCTGCTCTTTGTTATATCAAGGCAGGTTAGCAGCAACCTTCTGGTGCCTTTGGCTGAGCCACAGACCTTAGAAATGTCTAATTTCTTTTTTTCCTCCCCTTCCTTCCTAAGCATGCAATATACTGCTGAAACGCTTGAAACTGGAAGCTCTCCAGTATGTCTCTTTTTTTGTGGTTCAAAAGCAAGTATTTCCACATTCTATTTAAACAAGAAATCAAGAAGAGGCATCTTTTAGTTTTTACCTAAATATATAAGAAGAATGCCATAACTTTGATTAATAATTGATTAAATAAACCATCCTCACATCAAAGGCAGGAAGAAGAGCTGTTCCACAGAAAGGCTAGACTATCAAATAGCGCTTTGTTGTCTTAAACACCGCTCAGATCTGCAGCATTACATAGCTCGTTGCACATTAATGTTTGAGGTTATAAATGGCAGCGTTTTCCAAAGCGTTTATTATTATTATTATTCTAAAGAGCAAAAGAATTTAGCTCTTTTCTTTTTTTTTTCCCCTAATTAAACACGAGCGGTTCAAAAACACAGAAATTTGGGTGATAATCGTACAGCCAGGTCTTTTCCTCTCTCTTTTGTTGGCTTTATGACTAATTTATGTTTAACCTTCTTGAGAATCTATGGTCGCAATACACTTTCTAAAAAAATTCAAAGCAACTTTCGCTGGTGTCCAATAGCAGGGCAAAAGGTCTTGGGAGCTGTGAAACAGTTCGGAATTGAAAGAAGTGACATGATCTTCTTCACCTCCTCTTCACGGGAGTAAGAGCAATCAGGAAACAACTACTAATTGCTTCATCAAAATTAAGCTTCTCCATCTTCATACCAATTATTTCACCACTGCTGCTTAGAGTTTCACGTGCTGAACATCCACATGGAAAAAGAAAATAAAGCAGGCCTCTGAATTGCAATGCATTCCCGGAATCACATAATGAAAGTGGGATTTTGGGTTTCATCCCTTCTGCCTCCCTCCTCATATTCCCTTTTTAAATTTCCAAAGTTGGTTGAAACACAAAGCACCTGAATATACTCATACTTCATTCACACATGAGAAAGGATTGTAAAATTTACTTACGACAAGAGTGAAAAATTCATTGTGCTGACAAGAATAAATCCATTCAGCCAATGATCAAAACAGTAGCCCAAGGGTAACAAAGAACAAGTGTCAACCACATTTGCTCTGAAGTTCCACAAAAATCCCCACCCCCCAGGATTTCCAATCATAACGCTCTATATCTATATTTATATAAGATTTAAAAAAAAAAAAAAGGAAAAGGGAGTATGAAGGGCAAAAGGACAACATTTTAAGGATCTTAATCGGATCGAGACGTTTTTAACCGGCTTAATTTTTCCTTCACAATACGACGGCCATGGTATTTTGAAAAGAAGTACATTACACAGCGCTTAAAGATTCTTTTTTTCCCCGTGATGTGCAGAGATCTGCATCTAACGCCTATTAATGTATATAGAGAGATAGATATACATTTCTATGTTGTGGATCCATGCTGTTTAGGCAATGCTCCTTTGACAGCATTTCTTTTAGGTAGATAAAATGCTCTTAATGCTCCTTAGGAGATGCCGAACACCGTCCTGTACGTCAGGAAGGGAGCCAAAGATCACGGGCCGCAGGGAACCTTTCCGCCAGGCCGCATTTCTCTCCCCGCTCCCGGCCGGCGGCTCGCGACTTCGCAACGCGCTTAAATATCTTTAACACCAAGCATATGCTTAGACACATTTCCGTCTGCCAAAAATAGAGGCGAGCGCCCAAGAGATTGCGGAAGCCCGGGGAAGACGGGCAGGGGATGGAAGTCAAGCCCTGGCTTCTGCTCTCTGGGTTTTGGTGGGTTTTAGTTTTTCCCTGCCCTTCGCTGTGCTCGCGGCGTTTCTTTCGGTGCCCTGACTCTGCCCACAGCATCTTTTTGGCCTCGTTCTTTTGCTAGTTTCTTGGCCAAAAAAAGCAAGGGATGGGAGTACAGCACAAAACCATTCCGATATATTTTTAATATAAGCATTAAATTTGTGTGCCAATGGGGAAGTTTAAATGCATATGGGCAGAGGAGGTGACTCTTCTCAGTGAGACTCCAAAAATCCCTGGATGCAGCTGATAATCTTTGATTATTTTTCCCAAAATGAGATTTTTTTCATCCTTTCTAGCTAGCAGATAACAGCCAATGACAAGCTTATTTCCATACTGGCAAGGTTTCATATTACTTTGAATTATTAAATCCAGCCCACGGTTGCAGATACTGTATGTGCTCATAGGGAGAAAGTACACAGACACTCATGCACAAACTTTACATGAAGATTGAAAAGCAAGGCAGAAGAATAAATAGACCAGTGGGGAAAAATAAAATATTTAGTACCTACTTTTCATTTATAGACAGTACAATAGGTCACAGTTCTCCACTTTTTCTGCACTTAAAAATAAATGCATTTTAAAAGACACTGATACAGTGGTTCTGAAAATTTTGCCAGGCTTTATTTATTTGTTCATTTTTATGAGCCTGGGTGACCCCAAAGCATCCTACAGGTGCTGTCACCGTGGCGGGGTGAGCCTGAAAATACAACAATCAATGAACTACGTTTTTTTTAAGACTTGTGTTTTTTTCTTAAGCATCACCTACATTTCATAACCTGAAATCCTGAATTTCCACAGATTTTCAGGCACCCAGCTGGGATCTATCACTCTACCCCTCTCCAAGGGGGGTGCAGGCCCTGCTGCCAGCCAGCTGTACCCCGTGGGCTCCAGGGCAGCAGTGATGGTCCATCCTGGACCTCTCCCTGCCACCATGCACGGCGGGGCTCGTCCCTGCAGCCGTGCTCCTGCCGAGCATCCTCACCCACGGCTCCCCCGGCACCGGCGCGGAGCGGGGCGAGATGCACGCTGAGTCGGGTACCGGCCGTAATCGAAGTGGCAGAGACGTCACCGTCCATCTATAGCATCGTCTCCTCGCCGCAGCGGCCCTAGCATGGATAACTCCAAAAATAATCACACTGATGCTGCACACTGTTACCAGTCAATTAGATCTGGCGATTCCAGCCCGAGCGGCCGGTAAACAATCTCCGGAAAACACCTAGGACCAGAATACTTATCTGCTTCTACACATTCGGAGCGATTTTCCAGCTCCCATATGGAAAAGCGATAAAGTATAAAGCCGACGACGACGGCAGAGTTTCTGGAGTGGTTCTGCGCGGGCAGCATTGTTATTCATAACATTCATCATTAACGTCAGCATCTCGAGGAGCGGGGAAGCAAATCAAGCGCCGTCCCCGGAGGTAGTGACCCTGCCTGCACCTCTCTGGAAGGCAGGAATCCTGCCCGTAACCTGTTCCGAGCTGCTGGAAAGATTCGCTAGTTAACGCAGGCCTGATTAACCAGCGCCTGCCAGAATTAAACACGTGCCAGCGCAGGAATTACCTGGTGAAAGGAAAAGCTGACAAAGGGAGTGAAAGAAGTATTGCTGGCAAAGCTGGCAGTGATGGAAGGACGTGTATTTATAGCAGTGCAAGGATCCTTTATCGAATTCTTTTCTACTAAAATGCTGGATTCAAACAACACCAAGAACTTCAAAGCATCAATTGCTGTATTTCACCCCCTGAGTTTGACTTAGCTTGTTTAGAATGTACTTGCTCTGAAATGCATTTCTATGCAAGCCATTGCTGGGAGCAAAACGTAGCCTTCCTATAATGGCAGTTCAGACAAAGAAAATTATTCAAATTGCAAAAACTCCTCATAAAGGTGAAGCCTGCGTGTTATGGGAAGGGATTACCTGACCCAACGGGCAATTTGTTGTGTTGATTTTTAAAAATGCTTGAATAACGGATGTGACCTCAATAACTTCTAACTCATGGTGTGCTCTTACTGAAAGGAAAAGAAAAACTTTTGGAAATTTTAAAGATTTTCTTTCCTGGCTGCACAAAATCATCTCGTGAGTATATCTCTAAGGTTTGTCATTCCGTGGATGTGAAGATCTGGGCGGTCAGGAAGGGCTCTTGGACAGTCCTCAGGAAAACAGGCTGGCGTAGGTAAAGGAGCTGTTTCAGGTGTTACGGCAGAATTACACAATTACATATATCCCATTAAATAAATGCCGTTAATTACATCTTAAACAAAACCTGTTACGTTCCTAAGAAAGTTGAAAAATTAAATTGCTCGTTTGACTTGAACATACTGAGATAATATTAGCACTTTAAAAAGAGTTTCTGGTATTTCATGACTTAACCGTGACTCAAAACGTGCACGAATCATAAGCAGATAAAGTTTGAGAAGATACTGATCCCAAACTCCAACCAGCAGCTGGCATGTTCTGGTAGCTGAAGGATTTTAATTTCACTGTTGAATCAGAGAACGAAACGTCTGCACTAGCCTGCACTGCTAATTAATGCACTAGCTAGACCAGGAGAACATGTTTTTTGGGTTGCCCGGGTTGTCTGTATTTCAGAAATTACCATCACTACGTTTGTTATAATTATTTGAGCCCAACTCCTTTGCTTATTGAAATCCTAATTGCTGCCGCCAACCTGGCAGAGAACAGGGTTCACTCCGTTACAGCGTTAAAGTCATGAGTGACACCTAGTTCTTGCTTCTGACCATGCCTACGGTCTCCTGGTCACGCCTGTCCACACTCCTCTGCCATGAGAAGTCACGGAAACTCTCAATCACAGTTTCAATAGTTTGTACTTTGAGCTTCAATGAGCCTTTGCTTTGATGCTGTGAGATGCCACCCACCATAGTACTTACTACAGCCACCCACTGCTTCCTGCAGAACCTGCTGCTTGCTTAGAAACTTCAGTACCCCAATTCAGCTCAAAGTTATTTCTGATTCTATATTTCTTCTACGCGTGGTTAATATCCTTCTCCTTCCTGCCTTCCTCTCTGATGAGGGATTTAAATAAAGGGATTTTCTTATGCTGATATGGTCAAGATATGGTCTTCTTGGTCATCACTATCTTCACAAACAGTTATTTATTAATGAATTGCTAGCTCATTCTCTATACTGGTGGCCTACTTCAATACTTGGCATTACTTCCAGCTTAGCTCCACTTGCCTGGGAGAGGCTCAAATAAAAATGTATTTCAGATTTTTACCAGCTATTGTAGCCACTCTGCTCCTGAATGTGGCCTCGGGACCCATCTCAGATGTACTGCAGCCCTTTACCAGATTTCTCTTATTTTTCATCATGTAAAATGGAAATTCCAGTATTTTTAGCAAACCGCGTAGCTCTTTACAAACTGAGGAGAGGGAGGTCTTCACTGATGCACGTAGAAGACAATTACTGCCTTCCTGAGTGATGATATCACTATGTCTGAACATCTCTATCTGATGATACTCCAAAACCACATTGACATTTTTGCTGACATACTGGAGCCTTAGTGATGTTATATATAAATTACCCAACCACAGCCAAATATTAAGCCTTTCAAACCCATTTTGGATCATAAAGTGATAGACACACGTATCCCTCCTTATTGCTAATGAGGCCTCCTCTGTAACACTAAGAATATGGATGCTTAAAATCTCATTAAAATTTAAACTACCATTCCTCACATTTTTCTAGGATTACACTTTTTCTCTGAAGAAAAACACATGGCATGTAAACATCACTGTGTGAACTGATTCCTAACTCAGCTTTCACCTGAAGTCCTCACAAGTGCAAAATACTTGCTACTTGTCCTGATCCTCCTCGTGGGCTTTGTCACCAGCCCCACCAGCCTCAGGTTCAGCTCTCTCCTCAGCTTGTAACTGCACATATCTCATCCTAAAGTTCCGTGCAATCTCATAAGCAACCACCGGAGCTGCTGCTCTGCCAAAGCTGGCAGAAGCACTGGTGATGAAGTGCAATCACTGCACCACAGGGCAGAATCCTCCTCCCAGGAGAGGACCAATTCAGGGCTTTAGGAAGCCCCAGATATTTCTTTCACGCCAAACTGGCCAGTGCCAGAAGCTGTAATGAATTCTCCCAAACCACTCACACCTTCATAATGTTCCTGAGACTCTTGCTGAAGACCATGTCCCTCAGACAGCTTTCTGGGGAGATGGGAAGGTTCCCCAGCCACTGCTTGCTCCTTTCCCATCCCTTGCTCTGCCAGCACTTACGCTTCAGTGGCCAAACCCAAGCATCTGCAGCAGTCTCGCCTCTCCCTGAACTGTGGATGCTCCAGAAGCCAGCACTTCCTGCTCAAAGCTTGTACCTTAAACACAAAAATAGACAATTTACCCTTATTTTACAGATCCAGCTCCAGAGTAGTGAATTTTGGTATTATCAACCATCTGTCACACACAGGGACTGGCCAGGCAGCTCCGGTGAAACCTCACTGTCCCCGGGCCACGGCCTGTGCCAGGAGGGCAGTCTTACTTCTCTCACCTCTTTCCTGGTGGGACAGGATCCCAGGGAGATGTAGGCACAGACCACCACCACTACCACATCCCAAGTCTAGGTGGTGAGAAGACTGAAGACCCACTGAAGATCCTGGCATGGCAGCTTGCCTACTTCAGTGTCCAAATTAACGGAATCATGACATGATTTGGGTTGGAAGGGACCTTTCAAGGTCATCCAGTCCAACCCCTCTGCAGGGAGCAGGGACATCTGCAACTAGAGCAGGTTGCTCAGAGCCCCGGCCAACCTCACCT
>JAVSBS010009449.1:0-17038 GCA_033124195.1 Coracias cyanogaster | reverse complement strand
GAGGGTGCAGAGAAGGGCAACAAAGCTGGTGAAGGGTCTCAAGGATAAGTCTTATGAGGAGCAGCTGAGGGAACTGGTGGTGTTCTTCCTGAAGAGGAGGAGGCTGAGGAGTGACCTTATTGCTCTCTACAACTACCTAAAAGGAGACTGGTAGGGAGGTGGGCATTGGTCTCTTCTTATAAGCCACATCTGACAGAACATGAGGAAATGCTGTTAAGTTACTCCAAGGGAGGTTTAGGTTAGACATTAGGAAAAAATTCTACACCAGAAGGGTTGTCGAGGACTGGAACAGGCTGCCCAGGGAGGTGGTTGAGTCACCATCCCTGGATGTATTTAAAAGCCATCTAGATAGGGTGCTCAAGGATATGGTGTAGCAGCGGGACTAGTAGAAATAGATAATGGTTGGACTCAATGATCTTTTAGGTCCTTTTCAACCATAGCAATTCTATGATTCTGTGAAAACACTTTTCTTTTTATACCTCAGTCTTACCACCTTTAGAAGAAAGGTTGTTGGACTCAATGATCTGAAAGGTCTTTTCCAGCCAAAACCAGTCTATGATTCTATACAAAGTAAAATACGTGTATGCTTTGAAGGGCAGCAATAGGCAAAATTTGCAATGCAGCCTGGAATTCATGGAATAAATGCTCTTTATGGCTGAAGATACTATAATCTTTAGTCTTAGCATCAAGTTTCCTCCTATTCCTCATGTGTGCGGCTAGTGTAGCTACATAACAAATGGAGGGCAGGGAGAAAAGGAACATCCAAGGGTAATTCTTTTCTTTAGAGCCAGTGTTTTGACAAAATTCAAATAAGGTCTTTACAGATCAGATGTCTCCAAAGATCTGACTAATGACATCATGTGCAAAGATACAAAAAACTGCAAGTGAAAACAGACAGAAATATTTGTCTGATATTTCTCTCATGGGTTTTTTACTGAATTGAGCAAGTAGCTATGTAGTATCTGTCTCTAGTGATCTGATTCTACCTTACTAAGAGCTTGGCAATTTTCTCAGGGCAGTCACTCTTCCAGGCAGACTAAATTGTGAAAATCTGTTAATAAATAGTTAGTTTTAATTAACACAGAAATAGGAGTGCAAAGGCATTTGGAGCCCTTCAGTATAATATCATGTGAAATTCTGCAGGATTATCACATGACTGTTTTCAACATAACACTACAGGAGCAGAGTCCTTAGTATGATTTGAGAAAGAGAGAAAATCTTCAGTCCACTGAAAACAAGATTCCTTGTGACATGCTGCATTATTCTTGGCTTGTGGTTGAATAGAAACACAAAGGCATAGATTTTCAGCTCTTGATTGGTCATGGTGAGTCCCCACATTGGAATAGACATCATCCCTCAATATTTGACAAATTGGCTTTAGCTTGAATATTCAATACACATCCCCAGTGCAATTGTCCCTAAATGTCAACAAAAGCTCAACCAAGTACCTTGTTTGCTTAGAGTCAAACCGGAGGTAAATAGGCTTCTGAGTTTTAAGCACAAAAGAAAAGTACTTTCTTCAGTGACAAGTTACAGAAAGCAGACAAGGCAGAGCAAATATTCCATGAGCACTGTTTTTCTTCCAATTTCCTTTTCTTTGTTTATAACCCTTCAAGGATACAAGACGCTTTGCTTTACTGATCTCATTAATAAATTACAACCAGTCATTTTCAGGTGACATTATTCTGCGTCATTCATAGCTTGGCTAAAACAAGGTTTTAACCTGTTTATTACCAGTATCCTGGCAACATATAGAAAAAAATTTTTTATTTGCTCCCATTTATTTTTATAAATTCTGTCTGAAAGTAGATATGGAACAACAGGGAATAGGGTCACAGTTCCAGAAGATCACACATTAGGCTGCTTCAAGTAAGGTTATTCTGCTTACCATTAGGGCCTTTCAAGAATTGAAAGGTTTTATCAGAATGTGCAAGAGACAGCCTTATTTCACAAGATATTGTATCCCTCTTCCCACCTTGTCTTCCATATAATTCACCTACCACAGTGCCCCTATGACACTGTCACACTGGTCCATATAAGGAGCATGTCCATGTCCTTTATCCACCAGCATGTGGCAACAAAATAGATGATAAACAGCAGTCTGGGCCAGAGAACAAGGCTTGAGTTATCAGCATTTCATATGCTCCTAAGGGGCTTGTTACTACTTGTATTTGCCATACTGACCATGGATGACAAAACCCACGGCCTCAGCCTTCCTGAATGTCCACACAAAGCAGAACAGTCTTTCCTTTCCCAAGGCCAGAGGATACATTTAATTTAATTTAATTTAATTTAATTCCCTTTACTTTATTGCCTGGACAAGTACTTCCTTGGACCTGAATAAAAAGACTAACCAACTTTCCAAGACTTGCTCAAGTCTGAAAGAAGTGGAGAGACGCTTCTTTTGTCTGTTAGGGCGGAACAGAATACTGGATTTGGGGAGTTAAGGAGTTAGTAGAAAGCCATGCCTTGGTTTCTCATCCCAAAGACAAAGACTCCATGAAGGATAAGCAAAGTCAAGAGAAGGTCTTCTGATGAGCCACATCAATTCTCCCTCAGATTATCTCTCTTTTCTTCCCCTAAAGAAGTTCTTATTAACATTGGGCAAACCCCATGAGCCATGCTATGATGAAGGGACACATAAGGCTGTAAACATGAACACAAGATTAAAAAAATGCCATTGGTTATGTTTTATTACAGGATGGTCTTTATTCTTTGTATTTATGGAAACCAGCTCTTATCAGAAACTTTCTAACTAGTATAAAAGTGTTCAGGCTCCAATGATGTCACACTAACTAGTCAAAAATGAATCTATGAAAACAGTAGAAATTTCACCTAATTACTAAGAAAATAGGAACTACACAGGCTCTTCTGTGCTCCTTTTTGGTAAAATGCTGATAGAATTAAAACTAAGCTTAGTACACAATTTAATATGGTATGTATTTAGTTGCATTTCAATTTGATAGTTTCAGATTTTAAATAAAAATGTGAGCTATAAACTACATGTTTGTAACTAATATGTTCTAAGTTTGTGCCTCCAAGAGAAGGCATTCTGAGCATTGATTTTTATGACAAAATGTGAATCATACTGGAGGAAGAGGAGGGTAGTTATTTCCAAAATAAACATGATGATTACTTAATAAAAGTGCAAAGAATACCCAGCTTCCTTCTCTTGTCTCTATAGGATTGTAAAATTGTCACACTGCAAAAGTGTCTTGTTCATATCTGTCTTCAGACAGAGACCTGGACTGCCTAGCTCTGGATAGGAAAGCTGTTGTTGGCTCTTGTTTTGTTCTGTTTTCATTCCTTCTCACCTTCAGTTGAAATGAGCAGGAGTGGCTATGGATTGCAGAGATATCTACACTGGACTACTTGTAGGCTGCAGCAGTAAAAGATTATCATAATCCTAGAAAACTCTTGTACGAGGTCAACCTGTCCAGAAATTTAGATATGCATGCAGAGTACATGCTCAACATCTTTTTTTTTCTGCAGCCTTAGTCAGTTGTCCACAGCAGCTCCAGTAAAAAAAAATATCTGAGAAGTCATAAATGCTCTGGCGCACCGGGCCAAAACTGCTTCCAAAACATATTGGAACCATTCTCAGCCCCACTGAAGGCAGTCCTCACATTTGTACTGAGGTGAGGGAGTCTGAATTATTTAATGGTGAAATGCAGATAGCAACTGTCACCAGGGCAAGAGGGTTGCATAGGCATCCTGTAGAACCACAAGGTATTTTCAAGGGTCCCTGTTGTACAAACTATGGAGCTTCTGCAGAATTATGGCAATTACCTAAATGTCACAGTGGCTCATTTTTCAGAGATCCTTTCACAGAGATCCTGTGAAAATTTTGTTCCAGGAAGGCTGAATCAAAATACTTGTTTGGGATGTGTCATTTTTCAAAGTTTGCTTGTCAGAGTTTTTCATTTCAGAATGGAGGCTCTTGTAATTTGGAATGCCTTCACTATTGTAATAATTGTATTGTCCTCTCCCAATTGCTCATAAATAGATCTATTACAGTTCAAATAAATGTCTGCAGTTGAACCTAGAAGGTGCAGCCTGGTAAAAATCTGTCCTAAAATCGTCTACAGAAAATCACTGTAAAGGTAAACAGATTTTATGAACCAGATTAATTGGTTTGATGTTTCTGCTTTGTACTGCTCTCATGAAGCAAGTCAACTTTAAACACTATGCAGCCAAACAGGTGTTGCTTCACCAGAATTGCTCAAATGGCTCAATATATCCTTATATAACCCTAACATATCCTAAATCTTTATTTCTTAAATATTTATTGTCACTTATGTATACATTTTGGCAGTTATTTGTTTCACACCCGCCTGTCAGGTCTTGTGAAACCATATTGTTTGTACATAACTAGAGAATCAGAGATCATATTCACACAGCATCCAGGGGAGCAGAATCTTTTCTTCACATGTGGATATTTTGCCACTAATTTTACTAGATGAAAGACTGGGCTTTAAAATACCATAGACAAAAGAAAAGAAGCCCTTATAACCATGGAATTCAAGCTGACAAGAAAATATCTAGCTTTTCCTCTTTAGCACCTCCAACAATGATAACAAGAGAGCACAACGGGTACTTCTCATGATTACTCCTCAAGAGTAATCTTTAGAAAATCCAAATATATTGCTGGATATCAAATCTATTAATTAAAAAGGTACAATTTTCATAATTATTCTGATTATATCACCCACTTGCCCTGTGCCATTAGATGAGAAATGCAAATTTCAGAAACTTCATTACAATTTTTATTGCTGATCAGAAACATTTCTTACTCTCAAAATATTCAGTGTAGAGACAAAACAGGGAAAACATGCTGAGTGCAGTGAAGAGCACTGAAACACCAGAGTACCAATACTGAATAAGTTTGTTTATAAACAAGCTATTTCTTTATTGCCTCCAACTCCAACAACCCAAAGCTTATCTTTTGAATTCACTAGTATTCTCTCTTTATACCCAACTCTTATTTTTCAGTCACACTAGGGTCTTCCTTGTTATTTTGTATTTCCTTATTGCCATTTCAGTAGAGGTAGATACTGACACGTGCATAGCAAATAACAGTTTCAGTAGTAAAGACAAACACTAACAACAACTGCTACAGGCATTTTATTTTGATTAAGATGTGGAATTCCAGTTCCACTCAAATGTAAATATTCTGTATTAAAAAGCCCAGCTGTAGTGGAAAAAATTCAGACTAATGAACTACACAAGACTACTGGTCTTCAAAGGAGCTATGCTGAATTATACCAGATATTAATGTTTTCCCATTTTTATTACTCAAGTAGTTCAACATACAGCTGAAATTTTTAACCCTGTGCTCCTTTTGCTACTTTCTTAAGCCATGGAGTGTTAAACAGCTTCTGCATCTCCCCAGAGATGCGAATCCCTAGCTCCAGTACAAATGAGGTTTGTAAATGCTTGAGGGTGGAATGTTTTACATAAACGGGGAGATAGTGTCATTACTTAGCACTGTGGGAAGCATTTCAAAAGCTGAAACACCCTTGCCTTCAAAAGCAGAAAAGTTTTTTAAATAAGTCTGAGGCTCCTTATCATCTTTCTTTGCAAAAACTTGTGTTCAGTGTTCTTCAAAGCCATGCACACCTCAGCCTAGCCCCACTTCCAGGCCTTTGTGTTGAAGGTGCCCACTTGCGTGATATCTGCTCAACCTATAAATCTGCATGTCAAAACATAGTCTATATAATGAAACAGTATTTCCTTCCAAGTGATTCAGGAAATATAATTTTGCCTGTTTAATCTCAATATTTTTCTTAGTTAGTTAAAATCACACAGATTACGTCTAAATTCTCTTCAGACCCTCTGTTTAACCAGTCTTTGTTGTAATGCTTGGCCTGCAGCACTTCTATTTTTAGCTCTAATGGAACAGTCTAAAATTGCTTATTTTCTGTTTACTAAAGTCACTGAGCTTGTAACCATGGCAACTGTGGCAAGTGCCACAGCTTAACTGTTTTATTAAATGGATTGAAGGTACAGCTGCAAAACTTGAAAGGCCAGCATGTCAATTTTATATGTAGCTCAAACTGCCATATATACTACATTATAGCAAGTACTACATTAAATATGAGGAGCCAGATTTTGGTTATAATGATATAAATCATTACTATCTTTCTGCTCAATGGCAAAAAGAAAAAAGAATATTCTTTTGTAAACCAGATCAGGATCTGTTTTTGTCAAATTGCACAGCCTGTCAAGTTTCAGCGATTACTGCATTTGAATGCATAAATTGCAGATGATGTATATTAAACCCATCCCTAGTTATCATGGAAAGACACCATCTCACAGTTGTGTTTGCATGAAGCTTTTAGCACATCATTGTATTGCTTACAGCAATCACATTATTTTTGGAACCACTGTGGTCTGTTAATTGAAAGAATTAAATCAAAATTTGCCTTGTCAAATGAAACTTCTTAAGAGTTATACTGAAAGAATTAACACAAATAATTCTTTAAATCTGTAATCAGGCATTTGAACAAGAGCACCCTGGATACCAGAGGTGTTGAGAAATTACACCTTCTGTTCATTTTAGTATAAGCTGGGTATGCTCCATATATATATGAAAACTAGGGTACTTTCAAATTTAAACTTCAAATTGTATATAACAGTTAACTCAAATACTTATGAACATTATTGAAAATTATTACCACAATTTATAATTTTTGGTGATAGGATATAAAACCCCATAAGATCAGATAACATTTTTTTTTTTAACCGAAACCTAAACAACATTACACAGCCCCTAGAAGATTGAGAGCTAAAATAGTGATATATTTACACCCATAAATATTTAATGCATGATTCATCTTGTTGTAATAGAACCAAAAGTTTGAAGAATGTTTGACATTTAGAAGAATGGGGTTCTGCTTTCATCGCTAGTGTTGTGGTTGGAACAGTGTTCGCATTGCTACTTTTGGTGCTAAATGTCTCCATGTTGCAAATCTGTCTATTAGGTACTTCCAGTGAATAAAAAAACCAAAAAGTAAAATTGACATTTTTAATAAGAGATCTTTTGGAAGTGGTAATAATTCATATATTATCGAAATATGTGTTTATTTGTATGAAAACATTCCTGTTTAAGGAATTGTGTGTTTGATGTTCAATCATTAAATTCAGAGAAATATTCTTCATTATCTGTTGGTGAACTGGTGTTACTGGAGTGAAAAAATAATGAAGTTTCCTTTAAGTTATATATTTCTTTCATTTTCTCTATTTGCAGGATCTACCTTCATTTGCAACACCCACATAATTCCAGTGAAAAATCAAGAGGGAGTAGCAATGATGTTTATTATTAACTTTGAGTATGTAACAGATGAAGAGAATGTGGCATCTCCTGAGAAGTGCAAGCCAATATTGCCATCCAAACTTGTAAATCGTAAGTTACTCACTGAAAGTTCTCTGCTTTACTCTTAGCTGGGAAAGTAATTAACCTGGGCAATAATAATACTAAAGAAATTATGCAATCTCCATTGCCTGATTTGTTTAAGATAGAATTCAAAACAATAAGAAGTTAAACATAGCAAATGTGTTACAAAATTGGCAAGATAATCTTTCAGATCTTTGGCAGTACTAACATAAAGGGTCTTGTGAGATCTAGGAAATATAAGTTCATTGAAAGTAAAACATTTCATATAAGCACATTACCCCTGACAAAAGCTTATTATGAATGGAAAACTGCAAAAAAAGTATGATGATATAGTCCACATATTTCAGCTTAGCCTATTCAAAACAGAGTTTTTTCTATTTTCCTTTCCAATTAAAAAATAGTTGGTGGAAGGTGTGAATATACTACAAAATAAAAAACATGGAAAAGAAGTTAAAACATAACTAAACATCCTGATTTTATTAAGTTGAAGTATTTAGATTGGCTTGAAGGATGTGGGGTCTTTTGGATATACAGGATATGCCTTTGTTTTGATTCCTCTCTGGAATGTAAGTATTGTCAAAGTTAGAAAACTCTACACACAACAGAAGTCCACTTTTACACAGCTAGACTGTGTGGCTTTCTGTCCCACTATCTGCAGAATGTGATCTTTTGCTGACCTTCAATCTGTGCACCAACAGCACATGATCCTTCTGCTTTGCATCTGCACTCACCTAATCTGCACTTACCACAAGATTTCCCAGAACACGTCCCCATTTGTACAAGCTCTTTGTAAAGCACAGCATGCTCTAACAGTCAGCATTAACACTCTCCCCTGGCTGGCTCAGCAACAGTTGGAAAATACCTTTTCACAGTGTAATAATCTTTAATGTTAGGATGATAAAGAGACCTGGAAGTTTTCTGCTTGTTAAATCAACACTTCAGCTTTCTCCAGATAGGAGACAAAGACTGGTATGATGTTTGCTGCGAGATGCGAGGAGAGAACTTTCCCACGCACTATGCACTACCTGAAGTGATGACATGCTGCATTACTTTTTCTGCTAGTTATGTTGAGAAGATTGTAAGAGCAGGCCTGTAGCTATGCATATAACACAATTACCAGGCTCATTCTGATGAAAGCAGTCTTTGTCATTCTTCATAACCTAGACTTTCTGCACTGTTATCTTCTGGACCAAATGCACAGGATCTCATTCAAAGCTCTGCGACTATCAAAAAATAAATTAATAAAAAGTCCCCCCATAATATTGCCAATTCATTCACATTTTTAAGAGATTGAAATGTATTTCTATAACTAATTGGAATACAAAGAAATACTATTTTCATGAAGTATGGAGAAAGACCTCAGATTGAATCTCCCCATATGGGCCAAAATCTTTCCACTGATGTCCATATAACTCTGCAATGGCAGTAGACATAAGACTATGGAAAGGAAAATTCCCATTACTTCATCTAATTGCGTATTCTGTTTTGTGGAGGTTTTTTTTAAATAACAAATACAGCAGTATTTTTCATTTTTCTTAGGATATCAAAAAAATACTTTTCTTTTTCTAGTAATGTTATGGTAAAAATCCCATTAAGGGGTAGTAGAAAAAATAACAAAACTGCATCAGAAAGAAAATTATAAGAATGACATCAAGTAAACCCCACTCATAGTCTGTTTCTATTTCAGGATGCCATGATTTTGTGAATTTTGATCACTTTACTTACTGGTTTAAAAAAACCAATTTTATTAAATAAAATTGTTCAGCTGGTCCATGATTAATGTGGTTTTATTGACAAAATAGAAGGTAAAATACCAGTTGGGAAAAAAAAAAAAAAAGGAGCTTCATGTCCTGAAAAAGAGCTTTTTGTTCTGCTCTCTGCAATACATCACTGTACATTTTCAAGTGTTGTCACTTGCCGTATTTTAAAGTGAAAAGCCGCTAAAGAGAACATCCACCAAAAAAAGCACTTAGTCAAAACATCTTTCTCTTGTTTTACAGTATTTACGTCTGACCTACCCAGGGGATTTCCTTGCTGAGAGTTCAGCAAGGAAAAATGGATAGGTGGGTCTCTAAGCTCGGTACATAACAGAGAAAGAATAAGGTGCCAAAGGAAAGGAAGGTGACTTGAACCATCTTTCTGCTAGTGGGTACAGCCAGATGCCAGAAACTGGCAGAAACTAGAGCGGGCACATGGTTGCGCTTACTCCTATCTAGTTGCTTGTGGTTTCAGAGCAGACTGTTATGTGGGTAGGATGGGAAGAGTGCAGATACAAAATATGCTACATAGGCAAAAATTCCTCCTGGCAGGAGGCCAACATGTGCAAAACATCCAGAAATAGCTACAAGATATTGTGTACAGTCCAATGGTGGATTCAAATTAAACAAAAGCCTTGAAATCTAGAAAAGGCAGAGAGAGATCAATAAGTAACAAAAGAAGTCAGAGAAAAGGTGGATTGTTTACCAGCAAAAACATCTTTTTAAAGTCATGTTCCCACCATAAGAAAGGCAAAAAGCAGATTCTCTAGGAGGAATTTAGTTTTTCATCATCTTACTTTATTTAGAACCTACATCAACAGGTAAAGCCGGTGATCTGTTTTCATTGGATCATACACGAATTGGACAGCAATGGGTACTGGTTCAGAAAAAAAAAAAAAGCAAAGGAACTAAATCTCTTCAACCCAGCAACCAATTTAGTGAATAAAAACAGAGAGGGAACCAGCCATATAACAAGTGCAATACATCTCTGACAAACGACCAAGACAGGCAACAACTAATGACAAAAGAGAAAAGATTTCAGATTATATTAACATGTACTATCCAGAAGTAGACAGATCATGAGAGATTTCTTTCCAGAGCTCCTTAGATTGAGTTTTCTTATATTAGAATGTCTTTTCAACATGTAAGCAAATAAAAATGACTGAGTCAGGCTGCAGAAGAACTAGAGGTGAAGAGGAAACAAAAAGATTATTTTCCTGACCCTAGAAAACAAGATAACTCTACAATACTATCATTCTTCCTCTAATTGATTCATTAAGAGTTGACATTACATTTATCAAGTGTAACTTTGAAAACCTTTCCTTTTTCTAAAAGCATCTATCCTGCTAGCTGCAGCCAACAGTTTTGAACACGACCACTTACCCCAGCGCTCCTCATGACTAAAACCTAACACAATGTAAGAAAAAAACTTTTCATGCTATACACAGTGCATTCTGTTTTCAAACGTTCTAACACAGAAGAGGAAGTCCAACCTGTCAAGGGGCTGAGGGACCTCTGAACAAATTAAAGACCTATGGAATGCAACTGACATTTGCTGGGTTGAGTTCTGGATGGCAAAAAAAGTAAAAATATACCAGCTGAATACTGATAGATATTTTAAACAGTTTGTAAGGTCTTTGGGAAAGACATCCTGTCTTTTGTTATGTGCCATTATGGTGACAGACACAGCTAGGTTCTGATTCAGCATTGGGCTTGGCAGGTTATGATAATAATAGATTGTTTTTTAAAAATGCGGTATGTTGCCAGAGTTTGATGCCCACATTTGAGTGCAGATAGAATTCTTTCTAGTCTGATGCTCAAGAGCTTCCATCTCATATGCGGCAAAAAGTTGAATAGGCAGTAATGTGAAAAGTGAAGATACTGGTTTCACAATAGCAGTATAAAAATCCTTTCAGCTGATCCTTTTGTTCCCTTTATTCTTACTTGCAAGAATTTATTATCAGTTCTCTATGGCAGTCTGCCCATTGTTTGTGTAATAAAATAGATCATTTTAGAAAGTCCTAGCATGAACCAAATCTGTAAAGGACAAAGTTGCAGTCTAGTGATCTTTCACTCTTTTCTGTTTCAGTGCTTTTGTGTTTTGCCACAATTCTGTTTTTCAGTATATGCCATTTCACTAGTAAAACAAAGGAAGTCTTTGTTCATATATACCTCTTCCCTTTTTAGGAAAAAAATCCTAAAACATTTGTCAAATCTTTTTTAAACTTCTAACCAAATTTATGTAATACTCTATCTGTCCCATCTTTATATTCAGAGATGAGGAAATTTCTTCTGTAAGTACTTTTTCCATGAGTGGATAACATCCTCTTCTGCACTGAGGATGTATTTGCACACAGTAGAATTAAAGTGAGACTTACAGAAACTGCTACAGATGTCCATTCATCATCCATTCAAACACTCTTTTCTACATTTTGACTCATTTCCAGAAATGAGACTTCAGTCTTACCTCGCCTTTTCTATTATGTTTGTTTGCTTTTTGCATTGTCTTTTCTTAGATCATGTAAATGTTTTATAAAAGAGAAATTAACTTTTATATCCAAAGATAAAAACCCTGCTTCACTTTATCTGTGAAATGCTTGAAGATGTAAATACCTGCTTTTTAAGTGAAAGGATATTTCTTTAGCATATTAGTGTTAAGATCAAATGTTTTCAGCTATGTAAACCCTAAAAGAGGATTTTACCAATACTATAACAGTTCTTATCAACTGTTCTCTGTAACATCTGATAAGACACTAACATTTACTTGATTGTCACTACAGTGATAAAAAACTATTCCCTAAAGTTCATAAATTTTCATTAATCTAATCATTTGCCAAAGTTGTATAAAATTTTCAACTCCAAATAAGTAATGCATAAATAATGGATATTTACCAAGACACTTCTAGAAAAAGATAGCTTCTTCCTGTTAGACTCGCTGTTAAAAGGAGCTTTCTGTAGATTTTCTGCAATGAGCTTATTTACCAATTTGGCAAGAAGTATCTGTGAACACTACTAAATTACAATTTAAATTTGTCTACTAATAACAGTTGTTAATCAAAGTAAGATAAGAATTCCTGTAAAGTGTGTTGTATAGACTTAATTAAACTCCTTGCTGTAAAATATTAAGATACTATAACTTCTGTATATAAATATGGCTTTTGAATCATCTGTTGAGGAAAGGGAACATAGTGCCCAATTTTATTCCCAAATCTGTCAAATGTTCCAGTCTGGCATGTTCATCCATTGCACCAATTTGATGAGAACTTTTAACAAAAATTTACTGAACTAGTGGCATAAATTAATATTTGCTCCTGGCACCTGATTCTGATCTTCAAAGCTGTCAAATACTTTGCATCTGTAAAGCTAGTAACTGCAAAATATCCAAATCTTTCATGACACAGACTGAACACAGAGAAAATCAGCAACCATTCCACACTGACAGAAAGCAATAGATTTGAGGATACTGACTTATGTAGCTCTAATTTTTCTATTTAAAGGAGACCATTTATGGGACTGTAGTGTACACACACAACATGAGAAAAACCTCTCAGAACTTTAATTCTGAGTTGTCTTCATTTTGCACCCTAGAGTATGCTGCTTTTGTACTGACCTGTACGTGCTGTTTCTAACATTTATTTCAGTCCTGTCTAAAGTATAACTCCTATTAATATGTAGGCTAAAATAGCTAAAGTCAGATGAGGCAAGTTTTTTACAAGTTTTATTCATTTAACTTCAAAACGTTTGACTAGCTAGAAGTACTAACCTATAAGCTAATACTGGTTCCCAAACACAGTGCTCATTACCTCATGGGAGAAAGCCCAGAAAGCTGTTTGATTAAGCATATAATTGCATTCTTCCAAAGAGGGATATTTGAGGATTGTCTTATCATTTTATCACTTCAAAATCTATAAGCCTATTAAAGACACCCTGGAATAATTTCTTGGGTTTCTTCCTCTAAAGGAAATGAGAGGATCTGTTATACATCCCATAAATGCATACATTTTGGATAAGGTTCAAACAAAATGAACAGGCTAATAATATTCTAAAAATAGCTGAAACCGTAATCAGACAACCTTTCAAGCAAGGAGATTCCTCAAGGTTCTTACACTTCACCAAGTTTGCCTCTGTCCTGGTCCTAGCAGTGGAGTTACATCTCAGGAGTAGACATCACTGCATCCAATGAAGTTACAAATAAAAGAACCACAACTGAAATTCAAATCAGGCCTTTCCTTTAAGTCAAAGGGTTAGCTCAAAAAACAGTATTTGTTTTCCTCTGTGCAGACCACTTTGCTATATAAGTAAGCATAACATTTCATTGAGAGGGAAGCATATATCTTTTTCTATCTGGAACAACAACGTTGTAATGAAATATTGTATACCATTTGATGCACATAAGTTTGTCACATAGAATATGGCATGTATAAGCAATAGTAACCCCCTGACTTTGCCCAAAATGTAATGAGAAATTTGTCCAGGGTCTTATTTTTAGCTGCACCATCGGGAGTAAATTCATCCTAAGTGAGGGCTAGTCAAGAAAAATTGTGTCCAGGAGGACAAAGGTTTCTGTCCAGCCAATCAGCAGCATAGCTCTGACAGTGCCAATGTCAATATGTGTATTTGTCTCCAAGGTAAATTACAGCGAATGTTAGGTGAACTGAGACAGCGTTGAACTCTTAGCAAAGGAATATAGCCTCTGGTACTTTTACCTTCAGTGCTCCACAAATACCTACCTGCCTAACAAACAGAATAGCCTTTAAGATAAATAAATTCTATTAGCCTTCTTTTACAGACAGAGGAATACAAGCAAGGTGGCTATATTTCTGCTTCCTTATGGCAGTTCCTGTTGGGGCTCAGATTTGCAAGGAAGCCTCCCTCGGTTCTAGCCTCGGTAATCAGCTGTTTGCATTACAGCCTCTCACAGCTAGGATCACAGAGCTATTGTGCTGTATCTTGTACAAACATTCAGTTAAAAAAGGGCAATCTCTGCTTAAAGAGATTACAAATCAAAAAGAGGGAATGACACAGCTTTAGCAGCTTTCAGTGGAGGTGACTTGTGTACACCGGACAGGAAAAGAAACATGAGCAGACAATACTCTGGCTAATGAGAGACTGCAAATTTTCCCGTTACTATTTAAATAAATACATTGTAAGTATGAGAAGTGAATATGAAAAGGATTCGTGGATCGAATTAGATCCAGGAGGTTTCTTGCAGTCCTATATTTCCATTCATTTTTAACAGATCTCCTATCTATTTGTTCTTTTCACGACTTTTTGAAACAGGGAGTTTCTGAGAAGGTAACTTTAAGGCTAGGATAATGATTTTGCAAAGCCATCCCAGGTTATAATACATAACCTCATGAAAGTATAAAGGCAATGAGTTTATGTTTCTATTATTCATAAAAAGAACTAGCCCAGAGAATGTAACACATCTGTGTACTTGTTAAATTGAATTAGAGATTTTAACCTTCAAAAAGGGACAAATCGAAACTATCAGGCTACCTCAAACTTAGATGAAGAGAACTCTACTAGACAGCAGAAAAAATATTTAAATGGACTTGAGAAGCTTTCAGATAGACGCTGGTCATAAGGAATATGTTTTGTTAATTATACTGTTCAACATGGAGTAGACATTTTAAGATAAGCAAACAAAACAAAGCTACAGATAAAAATAAGGGCATTTACCACCGCTGTGTTTTATTTCTCAGGAACAGAATTCTATCATTATTACTTGACTACATTAAGTAGCATAGCACCCAGGCAAGTTGAGCATTTTGAAGACTTGAAAGCAATTGGTACAGACACATAGTCTAAGGAGTGAACTCTATCACGAATATGAAACTTCTTTAAGGTCATACCTTGAACAAGTGTCAGTGTATAAAGCCTATTCTTCCTAAGGAGTTTATTAATTCTTCAAATTTCCAATAAGTTTATTCCAAACAAAACTGACATTTCCTAGCAAAGAAATGATCACTAAGAAATTAGAAGAGGTTCCGGTTCATGACAAATAGCACATTAGTCTGGATACACCTACTTTACTTTTCTGTCTGAAACATTAAGCAACTTTAAAACTTGCTAATTGGAAACATATATTATCTACGCAACAAATTTAGTAATTATCAAAGTACTTTCTAAAGGAATAGTTCTTAAATTTTCCAAATAAAAAAAAGCAGTGTACTTTTAGAACAATTTTTCTCTAGATTATATACATTGTATATGAATTTGAGCTACCCAATTTGTTTCTAAAATGTGAGGAAATTTTATATTCTACGTTCCTTTCTTAATAGTCTGTTCATTTTCTTAATCTGTTTCTTTTTAAGGCAAAGCTTTTTGTAAATGTAGTTTAATTGTATTTCAGATGGTAACAACCTTTCAAGTGGCTCTTCTTCAGGTAAATCTATCTTCTAAATTCTATCTACTAAAGTCCTTTTATTGCTTTGTTCTGGTTCTATTATTTCAAGATCTCATTACATTTCATATAATTCTAGAAGAGTGCAAGTCAAAATACGGCTCTTGCTCCCATTCTCTGAATACTTATTTCTGCAAAACTGTAGATATAACAGCTAAACTATTAAATTTAGTATAATTATATGACATATAAAATCCAAATGTGGTGATACTTTTCAGCTTATTATCACTGAAAGTTCTTGTATGCAGAGCATAAAAAAATTTTAATCAATATAGGAGACAAAATACACTCCGAAACTTGGTAGCAGTATGTTAAAACATAAAGATAACTTCTTCAGGCTTCCTGTTTCAGACAGTAGCGATATCTTTTATTCTATGAAGTTCAGCAACAAAGGTGGTGAAGGGTTGAGAATTTCTTAAGAACTTGATTTAATAGATGAATGAATTCTTTTTTCCAGCTACCAAATAACCCACCATATTTTCAGCAAGACAGCAAAATGTTGTGCTAATTGGCAAATTCTTTGCCTATAATATTTGTTATGATGCTTGCTATTTTATTTTATTGGAGTTATCTACATCTTTCTTATTTTCCACTTTTAATTATACCTAAGAAAAAAAAAATGCAAGATGCAAGAAGTAAAATCTCTTTCCAAGAGAACCAAAGATTAGCATTCTGTCTTTTGAGGGAGACCCTGAGAACACTGTTCAGATTAAATTCACCAGTCAACCACACACAGCATAGCCTTACATGTAGCCAGAGACTTCATTCCCTTCCTTTCATGTCTTGACAGGCTACCTCAGAAGCCTATGTTTAGACAGAAGGAACTGAAACCATATTATTCTCTTAACCATTCTCAATAGTACCTTTTAAAAGTATCGCCTGAAGACAAAAATGCGCCATCACCAGCCCAGATATAAAACAACTTCCTCACTTGTGAGGGAACATAAAGAAGATTGCTGTTACTAATACTGATAGAGTGGAACCTTAAGTTTTAGAGAAAACTAAAAGAAGAACTGAAGTGCCAAAATTAAAGTAGACCACACCAGAGGATAGAAAAAAATGTGTATGCAGTATATGAGGATTATAAATTTAAGCTTCTAAAGTTAATAATTGGATATGCCTTCCTTTTCCTGCCTGAAAAGAAATTAAGATTATGTAAGGAGCAGAGCAAGAAATGATCCACTTATGTACACGTCTCTTCATTTGCAGGAAAAGAACTGAAAAAACCCCAATAATTGTCTCTTGCTGTAATTCTGTGTCCTAAGGCCTGCTGAGGCCAGAATGAAAATAAGGCAGCATCACATGCCTCAGTGTTTACATAGAGTACATTCAAGGATTTGCTGCTGTGGTGGGTTAACCTTGGCTGAGTGCCAGGTGCTCACCAAGCTGCTCTATCACCCCCCGTTTTCATCTCTTCTCCCTCCTCAGCAGAGCAAAAAGAAATGGGAGGAAAATAAGATGAGAAACAAAAAGCAGTTT
>JAVSBS010009448.1:28958-49650 GCA_033124195.1 Coracias cyanogaster | reverse complement strand
TGGGCTTGTTCAGCCTGGAGAAGAGAAGGCTCCAAGGAGACCTTCTGGTGGCCTTCCAGTATCTGAAGGGGGCCTACAAGAAAGCTGGGGAGGGACTTCCTAAAAGCGCTTGTTGTGATAAGACGAGGGGTATTAGCTTCTAACTGGAAGAGGGGACATTTAGATTAGAAATCAGGAAGAACTCTTCACTGTGAAGATGGTGAGAAGACAAGAGGTGATGATTTTAAACTAAAAGAGGGGAGATTTAGACTAGAGTGGTCTAGACTAGGGTGGTGAGAGACTGGCGCAGGTTGCCCAGAGAGGTAGTGGCTGTTCCAGCCCTGCCACCATTGCAGGTGAGGTTGGCCGGGGCTCTGAGCAACCTGCTCTAGTTGCAGACGTCCCTGCTCCCTGCAGGGGGGTTGGACCAGATGACCTTGAAAGGTCCCTTCCAACCCAAACCATTCCACAATTCTACAAAAAGGGCTGACAGGCAACGTATTTTCCTCAGACTGAAATTGCAAAGGACAAAGAAATTAATTCCCTATTGTTAGTTCATGTTTTGAAACTACAGAAGTCTCAAAAGCAGAGGAATCAATCAGACTTTATTTGTTTGCTCGCAGAGCATTTTGGGGGGTTGTTTTTCATACTTAAACCCAACTTTGATCTCAGGCTGGTTAATAGACAAAATGAATGGGTCAACAGCAGAGTGGAATTGCTGTAGGTCCTACAGAAGGGACACAATATCCGATACGTTTACAGAGCAGAAGAGACTTCTACAATCTCACAGTCCCCTCTCTTGGTTTATGTGACACCTCAGACTACTAAACAAGCAAAAGCATTTGCTTTTGAAGAGCTCTGATGCTGTAGACTCTGTGTGCTCACCTAAGAGCCTAGAGAAAAGAAGAGGTCCCAGCCAAGTGGCTAAAATCAGGATTACACCCAGGGCAGAGTCATCCAAGATAGCCACTTTTCCACAGAAACAAATAAAACAAGCAGAAGAAATTCAATTTAAGAAATGACCTCGTGCCTGTGTTTCTGTTGCTGTTATGTCTGTGAGGGCTCAGAACCTTGTGTTAGCCTCACATTTCACTGTCCTGGCTTTCTTCACTCTGTGTTGCAACCATATGGACATCTGAACAGAGGGATGGTTAATGTATGTGCCTGTGGATCTGAGAATGCACAGATGCCCAGGATGTCCTGGGTAGGTCCCAGGCTGGAGCAATGCGTGTGTGCTGGGTACGATGCACACACGGTGAGCGGGGGTGTATCGGTCCATGCAGAAGTGCTGGGGCGTGCAGCAGCTGATGCCGAGGAGGGTGTGCTGTACTCTGTGTGCATGCTCATGTTTTTGGATGCCCAGGAGCGTGGGCCCATGCCCCACAGGTGCCAACATGACCATGTGTCCATACATGTGTGCTGAAGTGTGTACAGCCCTGGGAACGGCGTGCCAAGCCCTGCTGAGCATTAGCTGTGGGATGGAGCCAACACTCTGCGTCACCCCAGGGCCTGTCCTCGCAGAAGGATGAGGTCCAAAGCTCCTCAATGCCAGAGGACTGCTGCCTGCAGCCACAGCTCCCCACAAAAACCTACTGTCCCTCACCGAGAGGGACCTGCAGAGAGCAGGACCTGCCCACAGCCACCCCAGGACACTGGGCATTGCTGACTCTGCTTAGCCCCTCAATGGCAACATGCCTCACGACTGTGAAGCAGAAACTTGGCTTTGACAAAAGGATGACAAAACCCTGGACAAAGCTTTCCACCTTCCACCCAAGGCTCTCCCAGCCCTTTGCAGACACCAGGAATTAGATCACAGAGCCCCTAAAGCGACGGGGTGAGTGCAATTATCCCTGCCCGGCAGATGGGGAAGATGATCTGGCAGCCCAGGCTGCCCAAGAGCCAGACCTTCTGGCTCCCAGCTCTGTGCGTTCACCTCCACAGCAGCCTCCTCATCAAACCCAGCGCCTCTTCCCTCGCCTGGTGCCCCTGGCAGCCGTAAGCCGAACGGCTGAGAGCTCACAACCGGCCCATTTTATGGGCGGCAGGTTATTAGCAAGCTCTGCAGTTGCTCCAGCCTCTCCCTGGCACCTTTTCAGAGCAGCCCAGTTCCCAGAGATATTAATAGTGATATTTATGCATTACATATATTTAACAAGAAAACATTTAAACTTATTAAACGGCAAGAGGTATCACTTGGACACAGCCTGGCTCAAGAGATGCGCAATAACGGCTGCTCCTTCTTCAGAGGCTGTCAACATACTTAACTGGGGGGTGGTGGAGGCAAAGGGAAAGTATTAATCAAGACCTTAAAAAGTTCTCGCTGACAGACCATTTGCCAGCTCTCACTTTAAATGCTTTTGTGGTCCCATAAAAAGTTTCATTACTCACTGCAAAATGTGTTTTAATTATTACAGTCGCTCTGACATTAAGCCCTGGGTGTTTGTCTCTTGCTTACTCTGTCTCTCCTCTGTCTCCTTGCCTTTTTTCTCCATTTTTTTGTCTCTTACAGTCCTGACCCCTGATATCCCCCTCAAGACAGAGGATGCCCTGGCTAATGAGCAAGGTTGCAAAGCCCAGAACCCCTACAAACAATACTGAAGAAGTTAATATTCAGACCCTGAAACGATCCCTTTGCTTGGGACACTTAATTACTCTACAGGATTCAAACAGAAAAGCCAATCCCATGTGCTCAAAGAATATCACAGAAGAGTCAGTTGAGCAAGAACACCAGCACAGGCATGGCCAGCCATCCCTGCAGAAGTAACCAGGTGGTGGGCAGAGGGATTTGGTGTCTCTCTGATCTGTTACACACGTCCTACAGCAACTTACATAACCAACACCTATCACACTTGACATCTGGCTATTTCGGTCCACCAGGCATTTGGCAACTTGCTTCAATCTGACCACATGAGCTCAGTTCATCCATGAGACACAATCCTATCCACCAGGCATGGACCTGGAAGCCCAGAATACCAAAGATGTGAGTCATTCCAGTGAGGTTTCCCACAGACTCCCAGTGCCTCCAGTGCTGTACTGGCAGACACTGGTTGTCCATTTCACTAGCTGAGCCCAACATCCAAAGCAACAGAAAGAGTCTCATCATTTGCCCAGCATCTGGTGTAACATAGTGCTGACCAAAAAGGTCAATAACAATTAAATAAAAGCATCAGAGATCCCTCCTTGTCCCCAGTACCTCCCCACATGGCTCTCCTTACTTGTACAGACCATCTGGTTCCAGGCACTTGAAAATGACTGAATAGAGGCTGGTTTCAGGGACTTCTCCATGGCTCCTACCCGCTGCCACACAGGATGTTGCAAGGCCAGAAAGCAAATCATCCGCAAAGCTCAAGGATTCTCCTGGAGAGCAAAGAGATGAGCAAGACCATAACATTAATACAGGTGCAAAATTATTGCTGACCATTTAAAAAATACTGTAGAAACACCCCTACGCAGCACATGCAACCCATAAAGTCTTTCTGGCTGTGGCTGGTAGGAATGGCACCTATGGGCAAAGAAAGTAGAAAACACATCTGGGCCACCAGCCATGGTAGGGACCCGCTGCAGGAACCAGAGCCAGTGCCAAGTCATCGCTTGTGCACAGGTGTACTCAGAGCAATGTCTGGACTCACCACAAACACCACATGTGGGACCACCATCCAAGGACGGGCTCCACGTCTCCAGAAGCGATGGAAGCCTGGCTGAATAGGGCTCTCCTGCCCTGACTGCACAGTCAGCTCTTAAAATGAATATGGCCTTTTTCAAAAATCACCTGTCACTGAGTTTCTCCTAGGTTATATTATCAGGAAAGGAGATATTTTTAGGGCTTGGATGAAATAGCTCTCAATATGCTGGGTTTTTTTGTGTTGGTTGTTTTCTTTATTCAATGAAAATCAGCAGCTTTGCATTCCCTTTCATGCGTACTCTGCCAGCTCCTGGAGCTCTGGCTGGAGCTCCTTCAGCTCTGCTGAAGAACACTCACCCCTTTACAAGCATTTGAAGAAAAAAAAACACTAATTAAAAATTCTGACAAACTAGGTTTTTTTGTCTTCTGGTTTATAAAGCTTATTAAACACTTAGATCATGACCCAGCTGAAACGGAAAACACTCCATTTATTAAGCTTTTGGGGCCTGATTACCCACTGCCGTGCAACCTGTCTCCTTGCAGTAGGCAGGCTGTCTATCACTTAGAGCTCATTGCCTTCAATTCCCATTTTACATCAGTATGTTTGGAAGCCCAAGGTACCAAGAGGTAAAAAAGACCAGAGCAGCTGTCCTGGTCGTGTCCCCATTCCCACTGATGGGAATCAGAGGAAGGGCTGCTGCAGCTGATGGAGTTCTTGCTGTAAGCAAACCTGGACCCAGCTTGCTGTGCTGGGTACCTTGTGCAGGTGTAAATGTCAAGACACCTCAGCAGAAGGAGGAGGAGAATTCCCTTCTCAGCACTTGATTTTTCTAAAAGCAAAAGTGACTGAGGACTATTGAAATGAAGCACGAGTCTAGGTTCTTGGTACAGAGAAAGAACCCAGTGGTATAACCAGCCTGGAATGTCTCACTGCATGGCTAGATTACTCAGGTGAAGAAAAAATCGCCTCCTCCCCGGCCCCCCCAAACCACATTTGAGTCTTGTCTCAAAATACACAACTCAGTAACAAATGCCCCCCTTGGCTAGAGAAAAGAGCAGCAATAAATTCTTTTCCTCCCTAAAGGAATCCAAGCCTTAATTATTCATTTTAATGCTCCCAGCATGACTTGTTCTTTCCAAACGTTTTTCAGGCAGCTCTGTCACTGGTCTCTGCAGTTTAACCCAGTCCCCAGCACTGGTCCCTACCAAACCCCAAGTCAACCCAACGGGCAGGTTGGGTTTGCAGTGGTAAAATCACTGCTCGGAGTCATGAGCACTGAATGGCCTTGAGCAAACCACTAAGCTCTGGGTTTATGCTTTAAACAAACAAAACCTTATTGCTCATCCCCAACTTTCATTGCTGTCTTCATATGACATCGGGCTGGATTGGGGAACTCCCTGTCACCAGAAGTCACTGCAAACAGACGCTGCCGTGACTTACAAACCAGACAAATCACAAACACGCATTGAAGGAGCAGATTGTGTTGCTGAAGCAGAGCAAGTGCTTTTAAACCTCTTCAGATCTCAAGCAACCTCCCTTTTGACCAGGAAGAAACTTCATGGGCTGATAGATCATCCCACGGGTGTCCACTGTGGGACCTCACTCCTTCCTCCAGAGGACTTGTGGTTGACAGGCAGCTGATGAGGGGGAGCAAAGAAAACAGTTGTGCAGAGAGACTGTGATGAGCAACGGGGCAAGACCAAGAGGAGATCTGAACTGGCAGTCCACGGGTACAAGGAGCATGAGTCGTGGCACCGGTGCCAGGAGGAACTACACATGGGACAGGAGAGAAAAACACAGCGCTGAGAGAGGGAGTGCAGAGGGCACTGGTGATTGGAAACAGGATGGAAAATGCCATGCGCAACCACTGAATTAAAGTGTGTATTAAAATTGTACAGATATCTCTCCTTAAGGCACCCACCAACTGCTGATTACTCATCTTTGCAACATCATTCATGGTCTTTCTATGCAGCTGCGAGGGGAAAGGAGCGGGCTGGCAGTGAGCAATGCCTCAGAACACAGCACTGCTGTGTCACAATGGTCTGGTTTGCCACGGAGTGTGATCAGACCTGCCTGAGCTGTGGAGTGTGCTTTTGTCCCTCCATACAGGAGGAAATGAAGCTCTCAAGGTCTGCCAACGCAGCGTCAACTCGGGTTAAGCCCAAACCCTTGCAATAAAATCCCTACAGCAAGAGGGTACTTTGTGTTCAATTCTGAGCCTCCGGGAATTTTCCCCTCTCGTTGGCCCTGCTACAATCAAACAAAAGCAAAGAGGTTGTTATGAAAATAGCAAAACAGATGCTAGCAAAGGTGCTGAAACCTCAGCCCCAAGGCTGGGAGGCTTTCTGCACCTGTATAAGCAGCAGTGAGGTCGCTGGCAGTGCCAGACTGCATGGATAATGGAGCGAAGGTGGGGTGGGGTAAGGGACACCCCCGGGACAAACCGGCTACCCAGAGCTGTCAATCCACAGCGAATGCAGGGAGCTGCTTTTATGTGCTCTCCCCTGCGTGAAGCAGAGCACACCACAACTTTATTTGCCCATCTCATGCAAGAGAAACCTCTCTTTGTCCTGTCTGCAGTGCTCTGAGAGCAGCTAAAATGTAATTTCCTAAACCTTCCCTAGGACCAGAAAACCAGTTATTCCCCAGGTTTAGACTGGGACCTTGTCAGTGGAATGCAAGTAAGGCAACAAGTGCATTTGCTGGCATTGCAAGAAGATGATGGACCCCTAACGCTGTCCTACCAAGGAAAAGTGGTCTTGGGATGTTGTAGCAATAGAGGAATCCGGACCTGACTGCACAAGGCCACGGTGAGAGCTCAGGGCATTGTATCGCGCATCTGTGCTCATGAACGAGGCACAGGGAAAGCAGGAGAGAAGGTTTTGCAGGGAAATCACAAAAAGCACAGGTTTACCATACGAGCAGAGACATAAAAAGGCCAAGTGGAGATACATGACTCTGTGAATACATCAACAGGGCAGGCACTCGGAAAAGAAATATTTAGGCTAATGGGCAATAATGGCAAGAGAAAGTAAATTGGATATGAATAAACTGTCTACTCCTGAGAAGGGCAAATAACCTGACTATCTTTTAAGAAGGAGTTTGATCACTTTATAAAAGGGATTATATGGATAAGTAGCTTCTGATGGAAAGCAAAGGGGCTTCTCTTTCCCATCTGGACTTGTGTTCTCGCACACCCCGCCAGCAAATATAAAGAAGGATTTCAGCCTCCCAAAGCAGCCCTGAAGCACAAACCTTCTAGATTGCTGTAGTATCTTTGCTCGCGTTATTAAATTTCAGAAAGAATCCAAAGGTTCTCTGCCGAGTAAATGATAGCTAAGTAGATCATCTCTGTGGAGTAGGAGGTATTTTATTGACCAGACAGCCATCTGTGTCCTTCATTAATAGTAATAAATAATTGATGTCACGCTAAATAAAGCAATAAGCTGTTACAGATATCAAGGACAAATGACCAGCTCCTGTGAGGATGCCTCACCTGTGTTCACTTCTCCGTAGTAAAAAATCCAGACCAGAGCTCAGCATCACTACAGTGAGTGCTGTGCATAGAGCAAAAGATGCTACTTGCTGCACACTGAGCAATAATGGAGCAATTGTGCTAGGCAACGGGATGCTGCTATTCCTAACGCTACACCAACTCCCTGCGACACTCTCTTCCCCATCATTTCCATGCCACTGCCTTCCCAGGACTGGTCTTCCCCAAACCATCCAATTCCCCAGGCAGCATCTGAAAATCAGTCTCTGCTCTACTAATGACTGCTAGGAAGATGCTGCTCTCTCCAGACGGCATTTTCCTTCTCTTTCCAGTGTGACCCCTTGCTACTGCCTCATCCTCTTCTGCAGACATGGCTGTGGAGTTTGGCAAACCTCCCTTTTTTGGTTTTGTAAACATGTATCTGATACCGATTCTGGTGTTATGGTGAGTCAGAGCTCTCCTTAAACCAGAGGAAAATAACAGCGCGCTTGGAGCTTGCAGGGCGGTTAGCCCCATTTGGTGAAGCTTTGTAAACTTTTCCTGGCCACACCAGGTCTGGCCACACCACAGCATATAGATCAGCCCACTGGTGATGGGATAGCCACCTGGGAACTCAACTTGATATCTGGTCTGGAGGAGGAGGACGCCTCCAACTCAGCTGCCTGTCTGCAAGGCTGAGCTGGCAATCTGCTCTTCAGCAAGCCCGTTTCTAGCGACAGGAGGTTCAGATGGGCAGGAATGGGGACTGAGGAACGAAAATGGGTGGGAGCAGGCTCAGCCCGCTCTCTCACAGCATCCAACAGTCTCAGTCTGCCTCAGTCCTTCCACCGCGACCCGTGCCAGCGCCCAGCAGTTGCGGACGGCAGGCAGGATGAATCACCTACCAACCATCCCACCGAAGACAACAAGAGTTACGGCACTGAGTTCAACCAGACTAAACAAGAGAGCGAGGCCAGGAGCCTCCAGGAGGTTAGAGGAGCAAAAGGAAGCCCTGGGACCCTCACAGGCATTCCCACACCTTCAGCCTGTGTCCCTGTGCCAGGAGCAGCACGGACACAACTCAGGAGGAGCAAACCAAGTGGAAATAAGGATGAGAGAAGACCTCCCGGCTGCAATTCACCTTCAGGATTCCTAGAAAGAGCACAAAGGGGAAAGTAGGAAGAGACCAATGTCTCTGCCTTGACAGCTTCTTTACTAGACTGGATGAAACCAACCCTGCAACATTACCAGTCACTTTCTTTTGATTGTGGTTTCCTCTCTCTGTCTTTCTCCCTTTTGCTTTTTTTCAACCTGTTTTCAATTTACTCTTGTGGCATCTCTGACTGTGACCTCATTCTGGTACTTAAGGGCGGGGGGCGGGGGGTGGGTGTGGAAAGAGAGAGTGTCCTTTAAAAAAGAAATGAAAGAAATCATATTTTATTTAGCTTGGTTGGTTTTGAAGCTTCAGCAGAAGAAAGATTAACCTTTTCTGCCTAACTTAATGAAAACAAGGAGAAAGCCTGTATGGATAAATAAATATCTGTGTGGGTATGGAGCAGGCACGATCGTGTTACAGCCCCGGTGGAGCTGTAATGGGGAACAGGCGCGTTCCTGCGCAGCGGCTCCCAATTCCCGATCCATTTTCAAGGAAAGAAAAACAGAATAGAATGTCAGAGGCCCAAGTGGGCATAAATGAGGGAGCCCAGGGAAGGCAGATGGGGCCCAGTGAGGACCTCCATTCCCGGCAGTGACCTCCAGAGCAATGCCAGTGAAGCAGATGGAAAAAGGGCCCTTACTCCCCTTTGCTCGTGCCAGGTTTTGGTTCCTGAAACGAGGAAACAAATGGCATGGTCAGCCCTCCAAGCTTGTCACCTTTTGGGAGTCCTCGTCCCACCCTCCTCTTCCTCCAGGGCTCTGCAAAAGAGGTGGGGAGGGTTAGAGCAGGACTGGGAGCAGAAGGCTTGGAGCAGGTTTTTGGATGGGTAGATGGGGAGCACAGACGTGCAGGGCAGACCCTCCACAATGGGGTTGTACCTGGGTTTCATGTGCTTCGGATCTGGTGCTTGGTGGGGGAACGCAGCGAAAGGTGGTTTGTCTTGGAGATGCCGGGCTGATTTAAATTAGTGTAACATAACTGTAGGCGACGGAGCTGTTCTGATTTACATCAGCAGATGGTCTGTCTCGCTGCCTAGAAGATCATTAAAAGCAAACCGTCCCCACTGATCCTGGTGGAAGGATGTCAAAACCTCCTTCCCTATATGGCTTGCCAGATTATAAAAGAAATAAAAAGGCCTCGTTATTACTAAAAAATCTTCTGCCCACATTCTGGGAGCATCCACGCATGCCAGCATCTCGTGTCAGATGGGAGCCTAAGCCCCACGCTCAAAAAGCCAGCAGGCTCTGAAAGAATGTCTTTGTCGTGACTTTTCTCAAAGACACATCCATTGGGAATCCCTCTGCCTGGGCACAGGTTGTCTAGGCTGAAACAGAAAAGCCTCAGTTATTGTAATGATTCTGTGCAACTTTGGGCACAGTTCATGCCTTACTTGCCGGCTTGTACAAAGGTGCAAACTGCAGCGCTTCTCTCAACGACTTCACTCTGCCTAAGCTATGAATCTGGGGGGGGATTTGCTTCCTGTGTCTGCGTGCTACTAGACACCTTAATAATGATGAAGAGGTCTCTGCTGGGCTTCCCAGTTCCTCTGCTGATGGAAGATTGTATTTGTAGATGGCTAAATTTAAGGAGCAATGCTTTAGCTGAGCTAAGAGCAAAAGTTGCCACAAAGTCCCCTGTATGGCTTCACTGGTGCTCCCCAGGGCTAGAACTTGCTGCACAGGGGGTGACCACATGGAACTGAAGGATGGACTGTCTTGCACTGTTCTTATCAAGAGCAGCCAGTCAAACCGAAGGAAAATGGTCTTAATTTGGATGAGCTGCAGTGTTCTAAAAACACGATGCACAAGGCTAATCATGAGTGTATCCTTCTTTTAGGGCCATCAATAGGACTCACAGCTCCTTCACCTGAGCTCTCCACAAACTGCTTATCACAGTTCCTTTACAGTCAATATGTAAGGCCTCAGGAAAACTTCTTCAACTCATGTAAAAACACTTCACTCCCTCCACGTCCCCAAGGCAGTACGCTCCTGGAGGAGAGTGAGAATTAATGCATTTCATTCGGTGCTGTGAGCCCTCCAGTATTTCTCAAGGTTCACTGGGTTGCTAAGGGTCAACCACAGCCAGACACAAGCTGACTCTGCTATGCTTAGAGCCATCCAGGCATGAGCCAGTTCCAATCTCAAAGCCACGTATTCACATTAGCATGGTGGAGAGTCCAAGTGAATTTATCTATTCCCTTGGAGTTTGTTCTGGGCTCTGCAGCATGTTAAAATAGTTACTTGATTTCAAGGCAAAGTGGGAACCCATTTATGTTGGGAGTTGTGCAGACACAAAGTGAAGACATGAGCTTTGTCCTCAGATACTTCTTGTCTGGCAGAAGATTTTGTCCATCACCACAGATCCAGTTCTCACTCTCACCACCACAAATCTATTTCCCACCCTCATTCTTGCTTTCCTTTCATTTTTAGCTTCTCTTAAATTAGAGATTTCTAAACAAAAGACCAGTAGTCCAGACCACTTGGTGGTCCCCAGGGCCTGCAGTCAGCAGTCTGTAGCAGATCCAGGGACTGCATGGAGCCTTATGTTCACCAGAAATCCCACCGGCCATGCTACAGCCCTAGAACCACTCTTCTACAGCATAAACTGATGTGTCAGATACTTCAGAGACGGCAACAAAACCTGTATCCTAACCTCTTTCTTCTTAAATGCACAGAGCCACTGTGCTTTTGCAGTTCCTACAAGAAACGAGCCACTGTCCGAAAATGACTTCCAGATTTTGGATGCAAAGATGGCACCAAGGACCTGGGCTCCATCAGTCCAGAGCACAGGGAGATTTCATCTTCTGCTGGGATTATGAAGACTAAACTTGAATGGAAGTAGCTTTCACCATGAGATATGTCAGAGGACAAATACTGGGATCCTTCCTAAAGAGATGTCAATGACAAGGTGATTCTAGCCAGTCCAAGTGAGCCCTGGTGATACACCTACAACACATCTGACAAATGAACTTGCCTAGTAGCCAAGCTCCACAACTTGCCTAGTACCTGATGGTCTATGAAGAGGGGAGACCTGGCAAACAGCAGGGTCAGGGCCTTCATTTCCAGCTCTATTAAGCAGCCTCTCACCTTCATTTTCAGCTCTTTATGACCAAATACTCCAATAGTTCAATGCCTCACAGGACCTGACTCGCACCCATTGGAGATCAAGCCTTACACACATAGGCAAATACCAGACGAGCAGGAGGGAGAAAGAACATTTCCTAGAAATAAACCCAGTGTGCAATTCATCACTAAAAACATAGTTATCTCAGGTGATTTGTCAAATCAAATTAATATAAACCTATACTGAAAAGCTGCCAGCTGGTCTGTGCCTCACTTCTCCCTGCACTTACAGGTAAAATGGGATTTTCGGACTTTTTACATCAGCCAATTTCTTCTATATTGCTACTGTTGCCAGACCCTGTCCTGGTCCCTTCTTACACTTCATGGCTCAGTGCTGGAAAGTGGACCAAACCACTGCCTGTAGTGGCAACCAGTTTAAATAAAATATCCCTTGTTTGGTCCCATTTATTCTAAATGGAGGTAATATGTGTAGATGCTGATGAATTAGTGGTAAGACTTTGGACCAGTATATTCTGAAGGGCTCAACACACACAACTGCAGCCAGATCTGCAGCCTGTTAGCTAATGAACACTTGCAAAAATTGGTCCTGATGGAGGGATCCACATGGAAGCAGACCTCTTATTTGGCCCTAATATGAAGTTTTGGACATTTGAGAATGTAGGGGCGGATCCTCAGTTCATAAAAATCTCCTGTAGCTCCCTTGAAGTCAATGGAATAATAACTATTTACACTAACTGGGTTTCTGCATCCTGGCTGTGAGCTACTTGGAACAACTACACCATAATGGTTATTAGAGATATTCCAGATCACTTGTCTAAGATGGATAGGAGCATACCACTGCATAAGAAAATAGAGAGCTCGTTTGCTGTGATTTTCAAAGAATTATTGACCCATATCTTGCAGACATTTACATGTTTAGCTTTATTCATGCAAGTTGTTCCATTACACTCATGTGCCAAATAAACTAATGTACATGCTTGCAGGACCAAGGTTAAAACTTGTGCAAACACATCGAGTTCTAAATATTTTTGTAGATATGTTCAGTTACCTCGGATTCAGACTAGAAAGCACATCATTGGACCTGTGCCTCTTTTCATAACTCTCCATTTATCCAAGCAGGTATCACAAGAGAAGCCAAATGTGGTATCAGGATAAAACCGAGAAGAGCAGCAATTATCTAACCAAACCCAGAAGCCAGAAAACAGCTGCTCTGTTAGGATTAACGTATGCAAGAGTTGACATCAGTTCTTGAACAAGGAATTACCTGGGTTACTAGAGTAAATTCACAACAGCTTTCTTAGCACAGCTAATGAATCATTCACATGTTGATTTGCCCATAATGAAGTTAACATTTTTCTTCACAGTTTTGATTCTTTAGAAGACACAAGCCAGTGAGGAGGAAAAAGAGCAGGGAATCTCTTGGCCATAAGGAGTCTACTTCAGCATCCATCATCTCATCAGCAATCACTCCATCTTTTCCACTAAGAGACAGCATCTCCGGCACCACTGCACAGCACCACTGCTCACAAGGACAGAATATAACCTCTAACTCCTTAAATTGAGCTGATTTTGTTTCCTTGAGGACAAAACACGTGTCAACAAGGCGCCTGACACCCAGAGACTTCAACAGACTTCACAAAGGCCATTAATACCTCCGACAATGTGGCAGTATTTACACTGCTCAGCCAAGTCGCGAGCTGCGTTACGACACACACCTGCAGCGTCGGGAGAGGCGGCAGGCAAAGGAGCAGGGACGCAAAGAAAGGAAATTACTTTTCCAAGATAGCAGGCAAAATTTGAGGCTATAACCCAGAGCCCCAGTCCAGATCTCTAAGCGCTAATAGCTGGCTTTCATCTGTGAAACACTGTTAACCCTTTTTTAAAAGTGAGCGAACTCCAGGCACTGAGCATACCTGCCATAAGCGCACAGCAGGACGCTGGCACAGCAGGAATGCCTCCTGCTCTGAATTGTAAGTCATTCTTCCAAGAAGCCAAGACAAATCAATCCTTGCATTCACAGGAAAGGGGAGTTGCTAGTAGCCAGGACAGCTCTGATGGACGATGTCCCCTGGGAACCCATCTCACCAAAGGCCTTCTACGGTGGGAACAGTTGACTCCCACATGCCCTTGGCAAAGCAAGGTATCTGGGCATGCTTCACATCCCCAGGATTGCTGATCACTCTAGGATGGTTAGCTGGAGACATGTCATCACCAGCAACTGTGCAACATCTTACCATGTGGACGACAAAAGACAGATTCCCAGAATGAGCAGAGCAGGATTAAGCCAAGTGGTAAATGGATTCCAGGGCTGTTCCAGGATCTGTGCTGATGAGGGAAGCCAGTGCCAGGCAGCCAACCCAGAGCTAGTATGGCGAGGTTATCACTTCCCTCTTTTCTTCAAATCCGTAAATAGAACCCAAACATTTGCTTGGGCCATGTTAGAGAGATAAGGTGAGTCTTTCCCATCCCTTGCAAGGCCTGAAATAGAAGCCCCACTACTCCCTATCCTAAGCATCAAGCGTAGGATGTTGACACTTAGCAGTAGGGAAAACAATGAAACCTCTCAGGTCTCTCTTCTCCCTTCCCCTGATCCCCTGGAAAATGTTCATAAAGTGAAGTGGAAAAAAACCCAACAACCCAAACCCCAACAACCAAAACCCTAACCTTCCTAAGGCTGTGGAAATAACATGTTGAGAAGAAGAGTGAGTCAGGCTCTGCTAACTGTGCACAGGCCACCAGTCCTCAAGGCAGATATGATTCACCAAGGCAGCAAGAACTAGAAGGTAAAAAAGACCAAAAGAGGGTACAGAAAGAAAGTTGTATCCAAGGAGAGAAGGAAATAAGAAATGAAATGGTTCTGAGTTGCGTGCACCTTGCTCTTCGTCAAACACCACTCAACTGGAACTGTCTCAAGTTGACTCACTTGACAGTGGTGAGGTTACTCCCTTGGTGCTTTGTCCAGCCTTTGTTTATGAGAAAAAGGGCAAAAAGGCTGTAAGACCTCAACCCATCCCCACCCTCTGCTCTTCCCTCTCTTCTTCCCCTGCCTAAGACGCTCAGCAGAGCTTCACCTCCCTACTGCCCCTGCTTCCATTGCTCCTCTCCTGCACCCATTCCCTTTAACCATGGCACTGTGGGACCCTGTGTTCCCCATAAAAGGTGCCTTCAAGGAGAGGAGAAAAGCAGGGCCTGCTTAGGAGCCATGGGGAGGCCCTCCTGGGTGCCACCGGCACAGAAAGCACATTGTCACAAGAGATGGAGAGAAGGATGGGGCTCAGGTGCCTGGGGAGAACTCTGCCTGCCAGAGTGCTCTCCTGCTGTTCTTCTGTTCAACCTTCCTCCTCCCCCCTCCTTTTACTTAATAACTATAAAAATTCAAACACAAAAAACTTGCTCTGAAAAAAACTCCTAAATTAAAAAAAAAAACCAAAACCAAACCAATCCTCCCTCTCAAGTTCACAATGAGAGCTGTAAAACTTTTTTCTGCTTGGAAAATTCTCCTGGTCAGTTTTTCCTACTGTTTAACCCCCGCTTTGGGTTACACAGAATGAGTAAACACTTTTTATAAGGTTCTAATTCATACCTAACCCATACAGTTTATAGCTTAACATAGTAAAATATACACACACACACACACGCTTTTTATACATACATATATATACACATGCATTCACACTTATGCATAAAATAGCCTTGGTCCCAGCCCTATGAGCCTCCCAGCAGCAGGTCTGGTTGCTCCGGCATGTGCTCAGCCTGGCGTGCTTAGGTGTGAGTTGGCTGGCCTGGGGAGTAGTTTCCGCTCCAGATTCCTGCAACCTCCTTTGTAATAAATAATTAGTCAGCCTAGTTAAGGGAACAGGGAGATCTACTGCTCCATCCTTGGAGGACTAAGGAATGCCACCACGTGGTATCCCAGGAACAATTTTTGTCCACTTTCTGCCCAGCAAGCCCCTGGAGAGAAGCTCCATGGCAGGGAGACAGCTGAGGTTGGACTGGAGGAGCTGCAGGGACCTTGGCAGTGATTAGAAGAAACCTGAAGGTGGGAACTTGGTCAGAAGATGGCCTGTGGTGTGAACACCATCAGTTGTTGCTCTGGAGGAAGGTAGGCAGCCCTCACACTGAACTGTCTCATGTAGTTGTGGGTTAGAGTCAGCCCCGATGGGGCGTGACAAATGCCTTACCCTGTGCCAGCCCCTGCACCGAGCTGCTGGAGAGGTAGTTCCTCCTTTGCAGGGAAACCATGTCCTTCAACTTTGCTTAGGACCATGGAGGCCCATCACTATGTGCTGTGAAGAGCATTAAGGCTGAACCTCAGTCTCCCACTTCAGCTGTTTGAGAACCAACAACCTCTTGCCTTTTACTCCCCAAGGTTGACCGATTGCCCAGTTAGACCTGGGATCTGCTGCAGGTCCCTCTGCTTCTTCAGCCTTTTAACCCCAGGTGTGTGGGGGAGATGGAGTCCACTTGATCAGTAGTTAACAATTAGTTAATTCCACCCAGGAAAAATACACCACCTGACAGAAAGCTTGTGAACAACCCTACTTTTTTTTTACCCCAGCCCCAACCCCTCTCCTATTCAGAAATGAAAGAAAAAGCAGGAACCTCCACCAAAAGTCCAGGGTCAGGTGGAAACCTGCGCTGCAACAACACAACTGCCTGGTCTTAATCTCCTCACTTCGTCTTCTCGCCCTCCAGCACAGCCTCTGCTCAAGCTGTCAGTAAACCAAATCCCAGAAGCAAACATGAGTTGACCCTTGAAGTCGTTTTTTTAAGTCAAGGTGCCCCTAAGTGCAGCCTCTAAGTCCTTGAGCAGCCTTGCACAAAAGCCACCTCTCATGTGGGAGTTTGGCTCCAAAGCCCACGCTCTGGGTCTCTGCTAGCAACCACAGCTACGGCTGCCTGGACCACGTCCCCAGGGGAGCTCGCACCGTTACCATCCCTGCTTTTCTCTCTATTCATTCCTTCTGCCTGTTGCTGCTGTTAAATCCAAAGTTTCAATTTTTCATGCACAACAACTGGCTTGGAGAGTCAGTCTCTGTTTTCTGGGAGCTTTTTTTGATACACAGTCCTCGCAAAGGTGTGGAAAAGCACTCTGGGCAATCAACGTGAAATCAGGGGCATCATTCAAGCCCATCCTGGCCAGTTCTGTGAGAACTTCTCACTTGAAGGCACAGACAAAAGCCATTGCTCAAGGTAGCGGTTTGAAGTTCCTTCCAGCCACATGAGCTGTGGGCTTCAGGCCCCATAATGCTATTTTTCCTTTTCCTCCTCCTCCAACAAAATAAACCAAATGTTTATTTCCTGAATGCTCTGGTCTGAGAAAGGGCAAAACTTTCCTCTGGGAGCCAGGTGGCTGGAAAGGGAAGGTAGAGGCAAATATTTGCCGAATTTGTCAATGAGCTCTTATTCCATTTTTCTTATTAATATTTATTTAGACAAAATGTGAGGGAAACCTGCTCAGACCACAGCAATGTGGGAGATTCCACTGTTATTCTCCTTGTGCCAGCTACTGGCGGGGATGGAGGAGAGAAGGGAAAACAGAGACAAAGGGAGAGTGTCAGGGAGTTCAGACGCAATCTAGAGAAAGTCACGGGCTAAGTGTTGACTTAGCAGAAGATGGGCGGCCTTGAGAAAGTCAATGCATCTACGGACCATGTGATGGGGCAAAGAGGTTGAATAGCTCGGCCTTCCTTGCTGATATTCAAGGTGTAGGTGTAGCTTTGAGAGAGAAAAATCTCTCATCGTAGAGCCCTCTGTGCTTTGTTTTTTTTTTTTTTCTTTTAAAGGAAGGAATAATCAATGACATGGAGGCAAGGAGAATAAACTGCAACCCCCGTTTAGTAAATTGTGCAAGATGAACCTGACATTTTTCCTCAGTGAGACAGCTCATTCCCCAGACACAAGAAGCGTGATACAATCTAACTTGTCTGGGTATCAAGAGGCACTAGCCATGACACAACATGGGTAATTAGGGAAGCTTGAAAAGATGGGAATTAGCAGAAGAATTATACAGCAGGTAAGGAACTGAGAAATGGACAAACAAAAACAGGCTATGCTGAAAAGAAACAGCTATAACTAGCAGAGTTCCTCAATGATCAGCCTCCTAATCAGTCTTATTTCTCACCGAAAATCCAGCAATGATTTTAGCACCGAGGAAGTGGGATGCATGATTATTGCACAGGAGATCAGAGGATCAGTCAAAAGAAATTAAAAGATCTTGAGGGCTATAGTAATACAAGTGGAATGAATTTTTATATTTAAAAATGCAAATTAACTTCAAGATGGACATTAAAATAGTCATTTTTTTAGCAGGAAAAATAGTTATTTGTTAGCAGGAGCCTCTACAGATGGAAACAAAGGAGGAGGAGGAGAAGAAACTCCTGGATGCACTTGCTGGTCACAGCACAACCGTGTTGCTGCTGGATGGGAGCTGGAGAGAAGGTAAAGAAATTCTTGGATCAACTTAGAAAGGGTCTCCCAACTGAAATAGAGAAGATTCAAATCCTCTGACAGTAAAAGGCTGAATGTGGTTGTGCCCTCCAAGAGAATCACAGAGTCTCCAGCCTGGCCTCTTCAAAGCAGAGTCAACTGCAAAGCCAGGACATGGCTGCTCGGGGCTTTACCCAGTTGGGTTTGAAAATCTCCAGGGACTCCTTCAAAAGCCACAGAGCTGGTGTGTCAATAATCACTGCCTGGTAGCAGAAATCCCGCAGTGGTGTCCAGGAGGAAAGACCTGGAGGCATTGCCACAGGTCTTCAAAGACCCAGCACTGCTGGCTCTCCAGACTGGTCAGGAGGTAGCAGGCTGTGAGCGTGTCCCCTGTTGCCCTCCACTGGATAGAAGGAGAATGTCACACTGTCGTGTCATGTCTGGGGACAGCACATCCTAGCAGCATCTCCTCTTTCAGCTGGGGCGATAGTCTGTGGCCTGGGAACAGAGCAGCTGAACTCTAGCTCTGTTTTTGCTCCAACTGCGTCTCGTGTAGCGACAGCTGGGGGACATAGGTTTGCTCAAACCACAGCCAGACGATTGGAAATAAAAACGATATTCATATATTAATTAACATCTGGTTACTCGTCTAATTACATGATACAATGTGCATGAGTGTTTTGTTCCCTTCATATTTTATGCATGGGATGAAAACTAAACAAATGTTGCAAGAGCAACAGTGCAAAAGCAAAAAAACAAACACTGCCCAAGTTAGTACTTAGAACACTTACTGACACATCAGTTTAATTAACATGTAAAGGAGGACATGACTCAACCACGATGATGAAGATGGTGGTGACACTGAACTGGACTTAACATTCAGCCTGATCCAACCTGGTCATTTTTCATTAAACTGGGCTTCCCTTTACACATGCTCTTTTTTAAAAAATGCAGTAATTTCTTAAACTGAGCAGTCCAGGGCCTGATTTAGAATATTATTACCCACTTTTAATGAAAACTGGTCCTGAAAATTTCAGCTAGACTACAAAGCACCATCCCAAAGGAAAGAAGCTGATGTCACCCTGCCTGCGCAACACGTCTGACAGCGTCTGGTGCCGTACTTAGGGGACAGAAATAGAAAGGGAGCGGGAAGGAAAGCCAGATTAATTAAGAAAAGTCATCACTCAGGTTGTCTGAGGGCAACACTTTGTCCCATGCATGTGGCCATCCCCACACAGCTGGCAGGGGTGGGTGACAGGATGTCTGGTGGCCACCAGTAAGGTGATGGGGTGCATCTGCTTGAAGATGTGGGTGAGCAGGGAAAGGAAAAGCTGAAGACTTGGCTTGGCACTTGGTTCCAGGTTACACTTGAGTTTTTTGAGATAGGGGTGTTGAGAGTGGAAGCAGAGGGCAGACCAGAGCCCCTCTTCCCGCCCCACCACCGGTGACCTGGGGGAAATCAATGCCTGACGCATGCTGGCCAACTGAGAAATCCAAACAGGCTCCTACATGATTAGCCACTTTCTCAAGCAGGCTGCAGGCTTCATTAAAAACACAACAAAACCCAACCCATGGCTCACAAGCTCCTTTCCAAACTCAACAGCAAGAGTGGAGTAAGAGGAGTCTTGGGACTGGCAGAGGTGGAAGGTCACAGGGTTTTGGGAAGCAGCTCACACAGAAGTGGGGCTCCCTGGCATTCACCCCCTTGTGCCTACCCTGCTTGGGCACCAAGACAAAACCACGGCTCAGTTTGATGCTGATGCTATGGAGGGAACATAAAGCACCTGCTCACCTTTTGAGTGGCCTGGTGCCCATGCTAGAAGCCTCTCACCAGCACAGCAGATGTGTATGGGTACAACTGGGATACAAGCACAGACCTCGGATGCAAGCTCTGAATGCTTAACACCACCAGCCAGCAGCTGGTGTCACCCTCAGTTTGACGAGAGACCAGAGGCAGAGAGGATTCCTCTCCTCATTCCTCTTCGTCCTTCCCACAGATCATCCCAACTACACTGGCCCTGTCCTGATGGTAGTGAGGTGTGATCCAGCTCCCGCCACAGCAGCTCTGTGAAGGGGACCAGGCAGGGTCCCACCATGAATGCTGATTTTATGGCTAGCATGCAGGCTCCTATAACCCATCACAGACGTTTCTATCCCTTACTCCATCTCTGCATGAGGCCAGATCGGTGCTCAGCCACCCCAGAAGAGGACACCCATGGAAACACCCCTCCAAGCAGAGCAGGTAGCATGGCCTCAGCACACTGGCCCAGCACTTTCCATACACTCAGCTCCTAAAACACTGCCAAACTTTAACTGTTTGGGTTGAAATTTTCCACACTGGGTATCTGCCTCAGGCTGAATTTTTTTTGGAAACTTTCGGATAAAACAAGTCCAGCCAATTCCAACAAGGCAGCTTGGGAAAAAAAATACAGTTTTCCTCATGTTTAAAAAAAAAAAAAAGTTAAAAAACCAAAACCAACTTACAACTTTTGTTGTGAAGCCCCAGTTCTCAGAGCAGGGACTTGGCATTTGGCAGACAAGGTGGTCACTGCGTTAATGACATGGCTTTGTCGTTCAAAATTTCACTCAAATTGGCAGCATCACAAGGCCAGCAATACTGAGTTTGCATAAACTCCACAGAGAGGTGGTTTGGCTTTTTCTGTGTTCCTCAAGATGCTTCAGCCCCTCACAGCTCCTGCACTGGACCATACCACGTACACATCCCTCTTGAAGGGTGGGTCAGGGCACCCCAGCCAAAAGGCAGCCCACAGCTTTGTCACTACTTATCCAGGGACTGAAAAACACTGCTTAGAACCATAGAATGGTTTGGGTGGAAAGGGAGCTTTCAAGCTCATCCAGTCCACCCCCCCTGTACTGAGCAGGGACATCTGCAACTAGAGCAGGTTGCTCAGAGCCCCGGCCAACCTCACCTGCAATGGTGCCAGGGATG
>JAVSBS010009448.1:0-21920 GCA_033124195.1 Coracias cyanogaster | reverse complement strand
CTTGGTCTCCCTGCTCCTAACCTGTTGAGTACTCAATAGGATTGAGTCAAATAGATGTTGCTGTAGGTAAAACACAGTCTGGTGTATGACAAAGTCACCCTCCCCAGGCCCCTCAGGTTCACTCATGACTTCCCCAGCCATTAAGTAGCAGATAGAAATAAAGGCAGCCATGTTGATCAGGGTAAAAAATAATCATATAAAGCCTGGTTTGGCCATTTGGTCTTACACAAACCATGTAATGTATTGCAAAGAGAAGTGAGATTGCTGGGGTCCAGGGGAACAAGCAATAGTCTACAGGCAGCTCAATGTTACCTGGTCATCAGAGCTGTTATGGAAAGAGAGCCCAGAGGACACCTTTTGGACTGTGTGCTAAATGCCACCTGTCGCTGCTGGCATCTTTAATGCAGAAATGTTTCTCCCAGGGATCTCAAGCCACATTGAATGAGCAGCCTTTAGGTTCCCAGGACAAAGAGGCACCAGTTTTACCTGGATGACACTGGAGCAGTCACACGGCTCTTTGAATGCTTAACACTTTTGAGTTAGGCTCTCAAAAACCACTCAACATATAAATACACAGATGGGGAGAGATACCAATGCTGAAGGTTGTCTGACCATACCCTAACTGGTTGCCTTCCATCTAGCAGGGTTTCTCTTCCACACAATTGACTTTTGTTGAGTTTCTACAACTGGTCAGGGTTATGGCTTGGACAGAATTATCTTCAGGCTGTACCTGGGTAGGAAGAGGTGTCCCTCTCCAGAAGAGGCAAAACCCAGTCTCATGAAATTGCCTTCACAAAAACCGCAACATCAAGGGGAAAATTATTTGAGAGAGGAAGTAGGGTGGGCACATAGTCAAGGGGACCATGAGGACATAGTCAATGGGACAAGCAGTGTCTTCTGGGCTTTTAGAAGCTCCAAGAACACCAGCTGTAACTACTACGCTTGCAGATGGGTACATGCAACTGTCACAGACCACATGTCCCCTAACAACACCGGGGGAGCAGGAGACTGCTGTCTCCCAAAAATCCCTTTTGCACCAGAGTTTAAGCAGATTTCTCCAACCTTCTGCCCTCACTGCATGGCCCTCCTGCTCCAGCCCAGCCCCACCACACTGTACAACTTGCTCATCTTGCTTGCATTGAGTTCACTGCACACAGAAGCCCCCACCAAACCAAGCATGAAGCACAGCTACAATGCTGTGCTACTCATTTCTTTAGAAGTAAAACAAAACAAAATAAAATAACATTACTTGTGATCTTCCATGGAAATATCACCAGGAAGCTCAGCTCATTTATCTCCAAGGAATTTCTTCTCAATTGAGCAGGATGTCCCTCCCCACAGGACAGCATTCAGTTGGGTACTTTTACCAGCATGAACACTGCGGTAAATGGTGTGAATGTTCTCTCCTCTATTTATGCCCTACAAGAACTCATTTTTATCAACATTTATGCATCACAACACACAGCTCTGATCCTGCTAAATCCTGATACAGGCACAGCTTTTTGTGTGCCTGAGATCTCCCTGGTTTCAATGAGCTATTCATCAGTAGCTTGCAGAAGAGGTTGAAGCTATACTGATGTTTTATGCATGTGGAAGAATTACTACGTAGCACTAGGGTTCAAACAGGAGCCCCCAGATCCATCAGATGTTTGACTCACTTGGTACATGCAGTCTAAAATGGAAACAATAAAATGTAATAAAAACATCTTTAAACATTTCAGGTTATTGAAAAAAACCCCAAATCACTCTTTGTAAGTTCTCTTATGTTTGAAATCAGGAACATGTATTCTCACAAAGTTAACCTTATAAGCAGCTTGTATTTAATTCAAAATCATAGCTTTGCAATTACACCTACAAAACACACACAACATATACATGTATAAAATATATTATTACACTATAAAATATATATTTACATTATTTAAACTAGATTTTAAATAAAAATCATAGCAGAACAAAATATATTTGTTTGCCATCTGTCTTTGGAGGATGTGCTATCCTCATTCTGTAATACCAAGGAATATAAAAATAAAATCTAGGTATTGAACTCATGAAGCTCTTGTCTCTTTAAACATTCTTTTCTCTTTTTAAACACTAATTGAATTTTTAGGCAACCTTTTTGACACTCCTCCCCACTGCAGGACTGAAGAGGACATGACCATGGCATGGATTTGTCCTGGCTGGTGAGGGAAAGCTCATCCCCACCTCTGCAAACAGCAGCGATGTCACGAGGGCTCAGCTGGGCAAAGCAACCCCAGCACTGCCTCACTGGCACCAGCATCACCTCCTGCGACAGCAAAGAGGCAATGCCCACCATGGGGAAGGGCAGACACTGAGCCCCCATCACCACCAGCCCAGCATGTGGTGGCCTCCCAGGGCTCCTCTTTGCACAAATGCTGCTCAAAGCACCACCTCTCTCCCACCTCCCCTCCTGCACGCTCCCCCCACACCCTGAGCTCTCCTTCTCCTTGCCTCTCTCTCTCTTTCACTCTCCCACCACAGCTGGTTAAAATTACGCTGGAATTTTGTTTTTCTGTCAAGTGAATTTGGACCTGGTAAATCCCTCCCAGCCATTCCAGTGGCCTCCCAACGAACATCGAGGCTGCATGATTTAAGAAAGGTGCTGCTGGAGCTATTTCTGAGCACGTTCACGATACAGGGTTCAGGGCAGCCAAGAGGGGCTTCTGTGGCTTCCAGACACCCGGAGAGGGATGTCGGGCTTTCCACATGAGGAATGGTTGGGGGAAGGAGGAGAGGGCTGACGGCATGTCATGTCAGCTGGAGTGGCTCACCTTGCAAAGACAATGCAAAAAAAAATAAAATGAAATAAAATGACAGCAAAACAAACCAAAAACATCCTGGGCTTGGAGAAATCCCAGTCCTTTTGTCTTGAGACACCACAGGAGCAAACATGAAAACCCTCCAGTGAGCCAAGCCAACGGGGAGCTGTGGTACAGAAGTAGAAGGACATGTTCTTGGCTGACCTGGGGGAGCTAGGGGTTTGCAAAAACATCTATTAATAACTCAAGGCTACAAACGTGTACCTGCACACGTGTGCTCGTGGTCGGCACACTCTGGGAGGTTCCCAGTTTGTGCCTGGAGGGCCACCAGCTCTTGGTGGTGTTTGATCCGCCTCGCTTCCAGAGCCCGACACAGGGAAGTTCCATGTGCACGGGTCAATGGATGGTGGGACCCTGCCAGTAGACATGACCAAGCCCAAGAACCTCTCCTGCTCACCTCTGCAGCTTCGGTGAGAAATGCTGAGAGTCCCCAAACGGGCACCTGTCCCCCTGCAGTGTAAGGCTTGGGCCACCCTCAATGGACTGCAGGATCTCCCAAAAGACCAGGCTGCAGATCTGAGCAGGACTAGTTAGGAATGCTAGGTCAAAACTTGTTGCCCAGCAAAAGCCCTTCTGGTTAAAAATAACAGGTTTAGACACAGGTGTACAGGTCAAAGGAATTTTGGGTCGGGGGTAGCAAAGTGAGGCAATCCCTTTAACAGCATTGAAACTGCCCCATTACCACCTTTTTGGAATGGGACAATGCAATTTTAGCTTTCAAAGTGATTTTTAAAAATATTTTTAACCATCGGTGAGTGTCTTAAGATTTTAAAAGGTCAGGAAGAGAAAAAACTTCTTTCTTTCACACAACAAAGCCTCTAACTTAGCCCTAAGCAGGTTTAATGAGGGGGCAGGGAAGGGAGGCAGGGGGCTGTAAAGGGCAGATTTTATTTAATGGACTATATCAAATGATTATGGAAGGGCATGAAGGGGAATAGTTCCCTTTGGTCATAATTAAGTACATGGATGTTGTGTGTATATATACATGTATATATGCACACACACCTCTTTTCCCTTTAGACCAAATACCCAGACCCTCTTGGGGTTTAATTAATACCTGGTTGTGCTGGGCATGTAGACACAACCCCTGTCCTAGACAATTCCCGATCCCAGAAGAGCAAAACAAAGGATGAATTAGGATCTAAGGGGTGAAGCAACAGCTTCAACTCCCCCAGTGCGTCAGCAGCAAACCTGCAACCAGAATCCAAGGAGCTCTGGGTATCACTCACTGCAATTATGCACTTGGCCAAGTACGGGAAGGAAAAGCTATTTACAAGGTGATGACTGAAGAGTCGAAGAGCCGTCTACATGGGCTGGGTTGGATGTGAGCATGAAAGAGAAGAGAGAGATTGCGTGTGCATGCCTGCGTGCCCATAGGCACGTCTGTGCCCACCTCCTGGACGGGGCTAGGAACCAGCACTGGAATTACAGAGAGGAGGTGTGAAGAAAAGAAATAAAATCAAAGACCGAAACTTGGTACTAGTCTGCATTTCTCCCTCCCTGCCCCAAACACAGCAATAAAAAGGGTAAATTAACTTCAGGGCATTTGTTCCCCCCCCTCTTAGTTTAGTGTAAGCTTCAGATGATATGAGAAGTTTTTATATATAATCCAGATTTATGGCTTTTTTGTTTTTCAGTTAAATGCTGGGTTATGAAAGAAAAGGAAGTCATGTTTTGGTCATAAATAGAAAGCACGCAAACAGAAAACCATTTTTATATTAATTTTGCAAACCTGATGCCTGCCTTTTAGACATACATAAATATATATATACACACACAACAACAAAGATATGGAACCAAACCCCATGCTTACACATAATGTTTATACACTATATCTATGTGTACTTATAGAGAATCCATGTAATGCCTTTTTTTGGTGTTTGAAAACATGCCAGTAAAAAGCCAAAATGTCAGTAAACACAGTGGATGTCGTCACTGTTTTCCCTTCTCAGGTTGGTTTCTCTGGTGTACAAAGGTCAGCTCCAGCTCCAGTATAAATTATTACTGCCTATTTGACTCACAATAACACGTCCAAATAATAACCAACACATGCTGGATGCTTTATGGATGAATAATTCCCATCCCAAAGAACTGGCAATTTTAACAGCTTAGATGGAGTAAAACTGGGAGAAAAGTCGCATTTTGCCCAGGTTGTGGCAAGGGGCAGAATAAATTCTGTGCCCGAGGCAGCTCAGAAAGTATCCTGGACTGAACCACTGCTGCCAGCAGCTCTGCACCCACCCCTTGATGGACCTAAGGCAGGAGAAGCACCCAGGGTAGGCTTGTGATGGTCAAACCTCTGCTGAAACCCAGCAAACCTTTGGATGCTTGGACTTGGTGCAGAACTGCTGTGCCTTGAGACAGCCAAGAGGGTCTAGAGGAGCTGTGTGAGCTCAGATGGATCGGACACTGCCGGCCCTTGGCAGGACACGGTTGGGCTTTCACCCATCCCTGCTCTGCAGGACCTGCTCTGGTTGAACACATGGCTGAGACCCCACCAGCCTCCGCCATGCCTCGCATTTCTCCTGCACGTGATGAGCCTGAGCACAAACCCTATGAGCTACGTTCCTACGAGCGCATCCTCAGCCTTTGCTGGCTCTGTCTCTGACGCGTAAATAATGACATACCATTTCCACGGCTTTCCAGCCTATTACACCGCTCTTTGGACCTTGCCTCCCATCAGAACAGCAAACCTGTGTCCCTGCGTGACCCTCTTGGCGCAGCCAAAGCAAACCAACGTGCTATATTTGTTTTTCAAGCCTGGGCCAGGAACGATTCCCGTAAGGCTCAGCCTGGCTTAATGGAGCTGTGTCTGTGCTGTGCCTCTAAGCCTACATTTGGCCACAGGACCAGAGCCGCTTTTTCGCCTGGCTCGGGTAGGACGCAGCGGTGTTTGCTGAAGGTAACTCCAAAGTGAGAAGAAGCAGCAGAAAGTGATGAAGGGCCAGGGGAGGAGGAAGGAAAAAAAGGTAGATGATGGAAAATGAGGAGGAGGGGCAGCCAGAGCGTGCTCCCAACCTTCCCAACACATCGCTGCTGTTTGGAGACAAGCTTGGCTGGACAGCAGGTTTCTAGCGAGGAGCTCAGTGAGAGGACAGCTGGGGCTGCAGCCTGGTAAGAGCTGTCCCCAGGACCTCCTTGCCATGGCTGTGTCACACCACCACACTTGTCCCCTCCTACCTCTTGCTCAACAGCAGCCGGGATGTTTTTCTTGGTGGAGATGCTGGCAGCAGTTGTTCAGGGCAGGCTGTGCTGCCAGGGGCTGGGGGTGCCACGAAGAGCAGCTCAGTGCCCGGGGGCTGGTGCCCTAACTCACAACCCTGCTGCTTCACGACAGCCCTCAGCTCCCTTGTGCAAGTGGGGCTGTCCCCAGACCCGCCGCTATCTGCCAGGCTGCTGCCACGGCAAAGCGCGGCACGTGCTGAAGCCATCGCAGGGCTGCATTGCCTTTCCCCACAGGTCATGCTCTTGGGCCATGGCTACCCAACCTCCTCCCAAAGGACCATCCTCAGGACTGACTGCACAGCATGAAAGACCCAGAAATCACTTCTGGGTCCTTCGTCATCACATGTCTATCCCCCAGTCAGTCACTTATTTCAATCACTCTGAAGAGTGCTGAAAGAAGACTTCCCTTGAGATAGACGGATGAGATGCTGAACTTTTTTCATCATAAAATAGCCCTGTCCTCTGGGTTTTGTGAAGCTTCTTTCCACCCTACCTGCTTTACTGCAGAGCTATTTGGCCTGCAGTCCAGAGTCCTGGATATTACCAGAGAGCCACACATAGAGCCTCTCACACAGGCCCTATCGATATCAGGGCACAAAGGGATTATTTTTTTCAGGAGACACCTTTTCCCAGCAGAATTTCTCCACTGCCAGTGCTCAGCAGAGGAACAACCAGGTTTGTCAAACCAATGACATTTGCAGCCCATTCAGTGCATGATCATAGCCTGCACTTAGTAGGCCATGAGGTATGAATTAGAGAGGTTCATTACAAGTCCTGCTAATACATCAGTGAGGTGCACGTGTCCCCCTGCACCAGTGTCTATGCAGACACCTGGGCACCTCGCCCTGCAGCCTGGTGGCCCAGAGCCCTGCACACCACAGCAGAGCAAAGGAGTTAAACTGGGCTCAGCACACAAAACCTGAGTGGTTCACCTGCTGCCCGGCAGGAAAATCTTTGGGCAGGATAGGGAAAGCACGGCTGTTGGACATAGATATTCTACTTAGTGCTGAAACATGTCCAGAGCAAAGCAGGAGGAGAGAGACTGAATCTGCAAAGCTTGGCTTAAGAGCCAGAGCAGAAGCTGAGCTTGCTCAAAGTTTGGATGTATTCAGGCTGGGAAAAGATTCAGCTCCTTAGGAAGAGAATGGCCATGAAGTTTGGACCCAGAACTGAACTTCTATTGAGTTTGTACTATTTGAATTCCAGTTTTTTTGCTGGACTCGTAAATGCTGCAGTCCCTGTCCTCTGAGGAAGCACCCGCTGATGCTTGCAGGTGTGACCCCAGGGTAGCTGTACCCTCCACACCTGCACCCCAGCCCACCCGAAAGGCAGCCACTTTAACAAACAGGGGAAGTAGATGAGCTTCACATCCAGGACATGGGAGAATAATCAAATGCTGTCGCCCTACCATCAGCACTACTCTGCATTCTCCACACAAGCAACCTCTGAGCCCAACAAACCTCACTGAGTCCAGCTGTAACAAGGATGAGACACAACTTCCTCTGAACGTCCTCAAAAACAGCCAACAAGCTACCCAGAAAACCACCAAAGAAACATGTGCAGGAGGCCTGGGTGCACCCACACATCCCAGCCTTCCTCGCTCAGGCAGGAAGGGAGACAAGCACCCCGAGGCCATCTTGACCATGGTGCTGAGGGCTGGTGGGTTCCTGCTCACCCCTGCCATGCAGGCAGGGTGGGCAGAGGTTGGAGGAGCAGCTCTGGTGCTGCCAGGCTGCTGGGATTCTCCATCCCTGAGCACCACGGGCAGCAGGGGAAGCAGCAGTGGGGGAAGAGGCAGCGGAACTTTTAATGGTAGATGTAAAACGTTTCTACTGAACAGAACCTCTGCCCAGAGGGTACCCAAAGGACTCAGCTGTGCATAAGGAGCACTTCGACCCTGAGAAGAGTGTTTCAGGTCAGCCTGGGCACATGGGGTCACAAGTCACCATTTGTGCTGGGGTGGTAATTATGAGCATTGCGTCAAATTCCTGACCGCAGCCACTGCCGCCCATGGGCTGTGGCTCCAAGGGAGCCACGATACCCACGGCATCCCAGCCCCTCAGAAACCCCATCTCCGGCCAAGAGCTTCCCCCTGACCTCCCACCAGCGCCCAGTGAGCGCGTGGGCATCTCCCACAGCTTCATCAAACACAGGACATTGGTCTCCAGCCAGGACGTTCTGGCATCTTTTCCCCAGTGTGGCGTTGGGCAGGCTAAAGTTACGTCCCTGCCACCTACACCCTCGCTGGTCGCGCTGCAGGAGGGAAGTGGGGGGCTGCAAGGCATGGATGGTCATGATGTGGGAGATGTTCTTGCTCTGAAAGCCTAGATGGGCACAGGCAGAGCCGCAACTCCACCTGGACACTGCTCAATCCTGCCTACCTGCCTTGGGGAGGGAGGGAAGGAGGAGGCCATGGCCCCCCATGCCCCTTGGGACCTGATGGGTGGTCAGAAGCAGCCGATGCTGCCCAGTAGGCACCACAGCGGCCTGGTGCAAGACCAGGCAAGGCCAGTGAATGGCAGGGCTGGGGCTGCCTGAGCGCTGAGCGACCCAGACGGGGCCCCCTCGGCTTCCCGGCCAAGGCAGGACGGAGCAGCCCAGCTGCTGGGCTTGGCTTCTCCTTGCATGGCAGCTGGGGAGGGAGAGCCAAGTGCAGGGAGAGACGAGTGGGGAGCGTGTGCGTGCTGGGGGGCTGCAAATGCCCTCCCCTCCTGCCTTCCCTGGGCTAGGGGGAAAAGGGAAAAAAAAAAGAAATAAGGAATTAGTAATTGGAAGGTGAAATCGGGACATAAAAGAAGCAGAAAGTCATCTCAAAGGGTGCTTTTTTTCTTTTTAAAGGTTTCACCAAGATTTTTGCTTTTCCCCAGGGTGTCCTTTGCAAATCAGGCCTCACTGCAAAGGCTATTGGATACGACTCTGACGTCAGCAGGGAAAAGGTCCCCAGACTCTCATTAGAAAGGGGAAGAAAAAAAAAAAAAATGTCTATATCTCTTTTTTTTTTCCCTCTGACCAATTTAACCTTTTCAGAACAACAAACAGGCTGGCTACAGAACAAAAACAAACAAGCAAAAGGGCTGTGGGTTCTGCTTTCCGGGGCCGAGTGGCGGCATACCGCCGGGCACATGCCAAGGCCTTGAGCTGGCACCGTGGCCAGGCAACCCCGTGCTCCCCATCCTGCCCAGCTCAGCACCAAGGGGCCCCTGGGCAGCAGCATGGTGCTGGTGCAAAGCGTTGTTTTTAACCCTATGCTAGTCTGGAAACTGAAACACATTTCACTATCTGAGCCTGTGTGTTGGCATCAAAAAAGGGGTCCTGCAATGCTGTGGGAGGCAGGAGAGGCTGCCAGCGGTACCCAAAGGCAGCAACAAGCTTTGTTCCGGGCTCTGCTGCTGATGCAGCCCAATGCAGCAAACCTGTGAGCGGGTTCTGGAGACATGCTGCTCTGCTTTTCCCCACACCCCTTCCCCGAATGGGTAGTGCCAAACCAATTCACCATAACCCTGTCTTGTTTAAGGGGGTTGATGGGTGAAGTGCCACAGCAGGGTGTCCCCAGCAGCTCTGCAAAGTCCCCTTGCAGACCTCCCACCTGTTTTGGAGGATGCTTGGATGTCAAGTTTTGCATGATTCTTGCACATGGGTGCTATATAGGAGCAGCGTGTGGTTATCAGCAGCTACACGTGCTGGAAAGGGAACAGCTCCTCATTGCAAGAGTCTAACATTAGTGTTAGAGCCCTTGGTTGCCATTTCAGGGAACAACAGAGGTGTGAACAGGCTCAATCAAGAAGGGTCCCAACCACAGAGATTGTGCTCAAGTGTCTGGAAAATAAGAAATTTAAATTTTAAGATGGTGAAGGGTCACACCTAAAGGAAACAGGCTTTTCTGAATTATAAAAATGAGGTTTGTCAGCGTGCAGCACACGGGTCAGCGCTGATGGAGCCTGGCCTGCAATACTCAGGGTGGGCAGTAACCCAAAGGGAACATCTGCTCATCGCATGGTATTTTGGGCCCAGTTTTCCCAGCCTGGGATGGGCAGGTCTCGGCGAGCAGATCTGGCAGGGCTGCTCATGAGAACTGGGCCACTGCCCTCCTGCAGGAAGCAGAGGACAAATCGCTCTGAGGTGGTAAAAAGATGCTTCAAGCGGCAGATCTGTCTGACAAAGGAAGGAGGACCAAAGGGCTGGGTGGCTTCTCCAGCCTCCCTGCTCCATTAGCTGCCCATGCAGGACTCCATCACTCCTCACCCCATGGGTGGGCTCACTCTCCTGGGAAATGCTGCATGACTCCCCTTCTCCTCTTTTTGAGTGACCTTCTGCCTCCAGCAGTCCCCTTCCCTTGGCCCTGCACCATTTCCCATGCTGTTCATACAATGAGAAGATAACTTCCCACCTGGCACAGTGGGACTCTGCTTTAAACCCTGCCCTGCACATCCTAAAGCCACAGCACACCTATCGCACACCCTTCCTCATTCCACTCAAGGACCTTCTCCTTGACCCTTACCACACTATAGGGATGCGCAGCGCTTCTCCCTGCTGCAGAAGCCAGAACCGTGCGGTGCTAGATACCAGTTGCCCCAGCTCTGCTGCGCTGGCGAGCGAGAGGACAAGAAGTTTGGCCAGATCTCCACCCAGTCACGTCCCTCCAGGGTGGAGAGGGAGGAAGCAAAGAGGCCGCTCGCTCCCGGTCCCTGGCCCCCGAGCTTGGCTTGCCTGCGCAGGGGCGTGCGTGTGAACAGGGCTCTTCCCTCTGGCTTTTCCTTTCCATTTTGCACTTCGCCGACCAGGGCGGTGAACACAGACCCTGTCAGCCCAGCAAGCTGGGATTGCTTTCCCATCACTTCCCATCATGAGCATCGTCACTGCCGTCCTGTGGCACTGCCACCCACGCTCAGGCTAAAGCCTCAGCCCTTCCCTGAGGTTTGATGGGAGTGCGCTGGGCTGGACGAGCTTTTGGATGGGCTGCAGGGACTTTTCTGGGTCAGAGAGATGATAATTCCTCTGTGACAGGGCCAACACCTCCACAGATTGTGTCTCGGCCATTTTCTCAGCTGCCACTGGTCACAGTGGGAGGTGGAGCTCACCAGCAGCGGATAGAGAAAGTGGTGCTCTTATTTTTGGGATTAGGATGCAATCTCCTCCAGTTGCCTTCCCCTGCCCCTGTCGCAGTCCCTCCTGGCCTGGTCACAGCCCAGGACCTCCTTGAACACCATGGGTTTGTCAAAGGGCATCAAAAGATCACAGAATCACTCTGGCTGGAAAAGACCTTTAAGATCATCAGATCCAACCACTAACCTAGCTCTACCACATCCACTACCAAGATGCTGAACCTTGTCAAAGGAGAGGGAGTAGAAAACAACAGGGGCATTCCTGCCTCCTATTGCTCACCCGAGCTCCAGCCTACACCTTTGCACACATTCACCTCAGCTTCCTCTGAGCTCGGTGGTTCCCTTTCACTTCCCCACCCCAGATAAGCCCCCGGGCCAGCCCAACTTGGACATCACCTTGATTTTACCCCAACGACGCTCACGGGGTGGGGGAGTGCCCACCCGCCAGCACTGAAAACAGCTTTGTGCTGCTGCACAGGATAATCCTGGGGGGGTGGTGATAAAGATCTCCTCATCCCCATGGAAATCAAGCCATGTTCCTCACATACCTCTGCTAATTCAATTTTACACTGTGTGAATAGACCTGCCAAGCCTTTATTATTCTTTCTTCTTGAGAAGTTCGCAGCAGAGGGATACGGCCGGTGGAGGGGAGGGTGGGGGGCATGAGGGAGGGGTGGGCTCCCTCCTGCCTCTCCTGAGCCTGATCTCTGCAATAAGTGGTCACGCTTGGTGCTCTTCAGGCACATTTCAGTATTCTCCTTTCAAAACATGGGGCTGAGAATGGAGAGGAAGAGAAATCTGAGGCAAATACATAATTGCTTAGAAAGACCTAGGGCAGGAGGCAGTGGATCTTGGATTCAGGTGAGTATAAGGGAGAAAAGCACCTGGAGAGCATCCACTGCAGCTCTGCTAATGTTGCTTAGCCTGGCCTGGACCACAGCTTGTCCCACTCTTAGTCTCCACTCATGAGATGTCCCAGTTGGGAGTCCCAGACCCCCACATAGCCCCTGCCCCCATGCACAGGGCTGAGACCTCTCCCATGCCAGGACTCTCCCCAACACAGCTCGGTCCTGCCCTGCCCGCAGTCTTGCCAGTGCTCATCCAGGGTTGCCCATCAGCACTGTCACACCTGGTCACCTCAACCCTCCTCAATCCAAGCCAGAGCAGTGGGGACACTTGGGGCTTTGGCACATACCACTGTCATGAGTGCTGGTGCTGTGGCAGGGATCTGGAGCAACAAGCAATGCTTGGGAGCAATAAAAATGCTGCAAAAAGTCCTCATGATGTTCTATGGGGAGCAGCTGCAATCACAATGAATGGGCGCAAGAAAATCAAAGAGATGCCTCTAAACAGGGTCCGTCTTTAAAAGACCATACATGAGAAGAACCAAAGCGCACACACAGACAGACTACCAGCTCAGAGTCACTTGGTCTGCAAAGAGATTTCCTGGATGGGCAAATATTGGCACAAACAAATGGGTTTTCACAGGAGACCTGGTCTGTTGGAGCCCTAGGTCCGGTCCAGCACCCACAGCTGACATTGAAAAGCAGATGGGAGGTGTGCTGTTGAGCCACCAGAATTGGAAATCTAAGCCTCTAATTGCAGCTTTCCTCCTCACAAGCCCCTCAGATGTGGTCTCCCGCACCCAAGAAGGCAGATCATCATCTACAACAAAGACCAGGTACTCAGGTTGCAAAAGGAATCTTTTGAGCACTTTCTCTCAGAAATTTATCCCAAATAGCATATGGATTAAGAGTTCTGTTGGTGACCAAATGCAACTGTCAACTGGAGCTGGAAACAAAGTGAACCAAGACACACAAGACACTTTGACGAAGCTACTAGTGAAGGTGAGCAAATCTCCTCAACTTCCCAGCCATCAAAGATGAAAGGTAGGAGGGGGGTGAAATTAAGAAACTAATACATGAATACAGTTGTTAGATATAAACAGACAGAAAAACGGAATTCAGCATTGTTTGCAAAATTGAAAAAACTATATGGAAAAACTGTTAAGGACTAACATGCACAAAAGGCTAAACTTGAGGGTATTTTCAATTTTATTCTTTTACATGTTATTGAAGCTTTGATGTATTTTACACCTCCAAACAGCAGGACCTACACCAAGTAGTTGTAATATTTGCAGCCAAACTGGCTACTTGAAATGCAAATTAATGTGTTCAAGTCTGGTTTAACTTTCACATTCAATAACTTGAGTATTTTCCCCTTTTCTCTGCCCTTTTTTCCTAATTTCATTGTGAGATTACCCCCTAGTTTTCTTTTAAACTTGAAATTACTCTTATGCATTCTCTACATTAGTTCCACACCGAAGCTATTTGTTTGGGATTAGTTATACTTACCTAACCCGAGGGGTGCTGGGAGGACTGCTGGGTGTTTGCAAAGGGCTCTGACGGTGGAAAGCACTATCTAAATGCTAAGTGTTAAGAAGTCAGATGAGCTATTTACTGACCTCGATTGGTAATATCCCCCCCTCCAAATTGGATGCAGGAATTGAAAGAGCAGAATCCCTTTTTTTGGAGAGACAAATAGCGGCAGAAGGCCAAGCCAAGGTCCACAAATAAAAGAAATCCTAGAACATCACTTAAGGTCATTAAAGGGTTGGGTTTATTCCTAGTATGAATAAGCACTGAGCAAGTGGCAGGACCCAGAGCAGAGGCAGGGAATCTGCAGGAGGCGAACCCACACCTTGCAGGATCTCCACTCCAGCCTTCCCTGGAGCTTCCCCATCATTCATCACACAAACCAAACACTCAAACAGCTCGTCTGGCAACAACTTGCAGCCTGGCTCTTAGAGAGATAGACCAAGATCCTCTTTACAAAGATGAGTTTTACTGCTGCAATGTGACCTTTTGCTGGGCAATAGGTATTCGATCACTTCATCTTGCAGTAGCACCTTGATGTCACAAGAGAGATCACAGCCTTGTTGGGAGAGATTTTACACACATACAAAAGAGCAAACAACCCCTGCTCTGGGGAGTTGGACTCGATGATCCTTGTGAGTTCCTTCCAGCTCAAGATATTCCATGAAATACTGTCACCATTATAGTCCCACACTGGCTCTGTACAGACACAGATGGCGAACCCCAAATCAAACCATGTCTTCACAAATTCACCATGACCATATTTATCAAGGTGTGAGGGTTAATGGGAGCACAGCCCCTTCCTCAGCACAGACACTGCACTCTACACCTAGAGCTGAATCCCTCCTAGACACAACCAGAAGAATCCAGATGGAGATGGAGGGATGAGGGAGAGTGGCATGAGGACAAGGAGAAAACCGACTGTCTGTACACTTGGCAGCTTTAGGAAAGAGCTTTGATAATAGCTTTGAGGGAATATGATGAGGGGATGGGGACAGTGCAAGGATCCATGTTTAGAAGCCTGTTATATAGGTGACAATACTTAAAGCACCGAGAGGAAACACAGAGATATTCAAGATGTCAACAGCAAATGGAAAAAGAGATGGGCCAGCGCTTTAGGGTTGAATGCAGGCTCTTGGTGGGATTCTTCCCTCAGAAAAGAGCCACTACAAAGCCCCAAGCCCTCCTGTTCCCAAGCCTTCTGCTCCTGGAACGGGCAGAAAGGGAACAGGCACCTGAACTCTGCCAGCAAGAGCCTCCATGGGGAGACACATGCCAGGACAGACCTGCACCACAGGGCTGAGGAGGATAAACACAGACCATCTTCCTACTGTGATTTTTCCCATTGTGCTGACTCTTGATCATCAAGTTGAGTTAATCATAGAACCACAGAATGGTTTGAGTTGGAAGGGACCTTTAAAGCTGACCTAGACCAACCCCCCTGCAGTGAGCAGGGACATCTTCAATGAGATCAGGGTCATGAATCACCAACATCTTGCAGTTGGTGTGGCTGTGGCAATTTTGGCGTTGGTTTGCTTGCCACTGAGAACAAAGAGCTTGAACTGCCTCATCAGGGAAGTGTTCAGATACACTGAAGATTATTTTCAAACAAAGGCCAATAAGGTCTTCAGACCTGGCTCCAGATTCTGGCCTCTCTCTGTCAGACCCTTCAGCCAGCTGGCAGAAAGCAGCACTATGTTTTGCAACCCAGCTACCTGCGGGGCTTGTGCTCAGAGCCAAAAGTGGACTGGAGAAGCAGTCTCCTAGAAAACCATGGCGAAAGATTGTTGTTTGCTCTAGGGATGAGCTGCTTCACAAAACCCACATCAGTGCTGCAGTTGCGTTACCCAAACTCCCAAGCAGAGATAGCAAAGACAGGTCAGGGGAGAAACTGTCTGCAATCAAATGTAACTGCAAGGGGAACCAAAAAAGCAATGCCTCAAACGTATTTTGCACTGTTACCCATGGAAGGCTTGCAGGCTCCTGGCTGGAGCTATTCATGCTCAGCAGCTTAGTGGGAGATCCCATAGAAGATGCGAGGCCCCTGCTGCGCATGTGGGACAAGGCACGGGAGCTCACTGAGAGGGACGTGAAGATGCAAGTTGGGGGAAAAAAAAAAATCTCAGAAGTGCAAATTTGTGCAGAAAGAAAACAGGACAGTGAGCTTGGAGCTGATGAGGACCTGCAGAAGCATGGATCAGAAGAAGGTTTATGTAAGCAACCAGAGGGATATAATAGTGCGTGAGGAGACTGGCAAAACAGGCAGAGGTCTTGCACTTCACAAATGAGCCAACAGACCGTGAAGAGGGTAGGAGGACAGTATTCAGGATTAGCTGGTGACTAATGGAGGACTGTGTGTCCAAAAGCTGGCCCTTTTCTCCCTGTTCACATCTCCACATCTATCAGCTGGCCTAACAAGAGATATTACAGAGTCTCTACCTCCCCTAACAAACCATATCTTACCAAGTATTTCTCCAAAGCAGAATCCAGCAGGAAATTCAGAGAGCACAACCACCGACAGCGCATCTTCACAAACAGCCTCCACCCCATGGCTGGGCACTGCCCAGACGGGAAACCCTCATCCACAACCGGCGGAAAGAGAGGAGACAGCGTCCTCCAGCCCCCATGCTTCACCCACCCCGGACCAACTCATTTACGTTTTTCTTTTCCCCAGCCAAAACTATTCCGTGAATTTGACCTTAACTTTTGTAATAGTTTGGGGGTGATGAGTGTGGCATTCTTGACGTAGCTAATGTTTGTGAAAAAAACAAATGAAAAAAAGAAATAAATAAGCAAACGCCCAGCCACAGACTGTGCTCAGTTTCACTGTGGTTGACATTTACAGCCTACGGTGGCTGTGGTGAGGATGACAAACTGGGGTGGCCAGTGGTGCTGCCGGGGTATGCTGGGGACAGGGTTGTGGGGCCAGTGAGGGGCTGGGTGGGCACTCAACCTGTGGGCACCCCTCCCAGCCCCCAACATCACTGCAAACACTAACACAGGTGCTTTTCCTGGAATGGGCATCTTTGCTCTCCAGGTCATCACCGTGATGGGATGTGCTTGCCTAGAGATTCTTCTGGAAAGGCAGGATGTTAATTTGTGGGGTAATGGCTCAGTTCAGCCTTTAATCCCCTCTAGCAGAGCCAAAGTCCTGTTTGCCCAGTCTGCCTGACTTCCTACCCAACCTCAGACAGGTCCCTCCCTCTGCCCCCCACCTGCTCAGATCATGGGCAAGGAGTTGCCCCACCACACACCAAGCCTGGTGCAATGAGACTGTCATCCCAGCAGGAACCATCAGCCCCTAATGGACCCACAACCCTGGGTGGAGGACTCTCAGGAAGTGCTCTTTTAATTATTCATGAATCAAGACAAGCTTCCTAACTGGGAAAAGCAAACCTCTCACTGGAGATCAGCTGCTCAAGACGCATTTTGCCAATCGCTTCTAAGAGTGGGGAGAAGGGGAATGCTCCTCGCTTTCCCTACATGCTTTAAGAGCATGCAGAACAGCATTTGAGAGATAATTTGGTGGTCACAGAGGACTGGGTTTTACTCCTGAATGGAAAACTGGCTATTAAACATAATTTAAATAAGAAAATAAAAATAAAACAGCAATTTATTCTTTTATTCTCTCCCTATCATCATCATTAACCTTCTATCTGCATAATATCCCTTTGCCAAGGATCTTCAACTGAGTAATAAAATTTTAGTACTTAAACCTTATCAGTGCTCTGGGAGGGAGTATTCTTCTCATTTCAGAGAGAGGGAAACCAAGGCACAAAGAACTGAGATGACCTGCTCAAAGTCACACTGGAAATTATTAGCTGAGCCAGGAATAGATTCCCCGAGCCCCAAACCCCAGGAGGCAGCGTGCCCACAGGTACGCGGCTCTTACAGGCCAATTAGGTTTTATGGAAACGTTTAAGGAAACATTTCCCTTCACAGACTCTGCCTGCTAATTTACTCCCAAGCTTTGTCATCCGTGAGCGAAAGTGTCTTAGTTTCAGGCTGTCGTGGAGCAAATTCGGCTGCTTCCCTTGCTCGAGACAAACATGCTTTCAGCAAGTAAAGATACCTGACAACACAGAGCACCCCACTGCATCCTGGTTAAAAAAGGGCTGCAAGAGGTTTTTCTGTGGATCCCTGCCTACTAATTAAGTCTGATTGCAGAGACTTCATCAAAGCAGAGGGCTTTGCACGGAGACAGAACCACGGGGACTGCTGAGGTGTGGAGGCACACTTGGCTTTCTGGCACGCTGCTCTGTTTAGGTCTGCTCAGCTCGGCAGGGCAGAGCTGATTTTTCACCTAAATCCTCAATGTCCTTGGTCCTGCTTTTACAGGAGCCAGGAGGGAAAGGCAGGCAGGGGCAGAAGAGAGAAGGGCAGAGAGGATGGAGCAGGCAAGCGCAGCGCAGGAGAAAAGCAGGCCCTTGTTTGCTTTCCATCCCTCTCCGCTGAGAAACGGTTAATGGGTTGCAAGGTTTCCACCCTTGCAGGACGGAGCCTTTTCCTCCCCTTTCGAGTGCCCCTGCCTTCCTCCTCCAGCGACTGGGAAGCTGTGACTGCTCTACACCGCTGACACCTCGGCTGCTCTGGAAACCCATGAACTGTTTGAGAAAGGTCAGCTGGCAGCCGCTGCATCCCTTCTCCTGCCTTCCCAGCCCGGATGGCCTTGGGCAGTGCAGGAGCCCCCTCTGTAGGCAAAGACTCATATTTACCAGCATCCTCTGCTTCTTGACATGTTTTTTTTTCCAGCAACACCCCCTCTTCATCCACCCCAGCCCAAGCCCCCCACCATGGGGCCGGAGGGAGAGCGGGACCGCGGGGCTCGGCGCCAGCCGGGGATCGGGGCTTGGCTCCGCTGCTCCTTAATAGCTGGTCCCATTACACGCCATGTGAACCGAGGCTGGACATCCAGCAGGACAGCAGATTTGCCATCAAAACAGCCGATGTCTTGCCAGCTTGCTGTTGGCAAAATAAAACAAGCACGTCTCTGTACAGCTCTGGGCTTTGGTCTGTCTCCTAGGCCCAGAGCTGCCCTGTCTCCAACCTCTCCAAAGCAGTCACCTACTTTTCTCTGGTCTCTTGCCAAACCCAAGCTCCCTGGTGCTGAACAAGCACTTTCCCAGCCCGTGTTACAGGGGCCTTGGTGCGCTCCTTCCTGGTCTAACAGAAGGAAATCATCCACCCCCAGTGCTCCTTCTCCACCCTCTCTCCTGCACCTCCTCATCCCAGCACCACACAATATCCAGGTGAGGTTCTCCAGCGTCACCACAGCTCCCCCAGACCACAGCCTTAAACCCAGCTCTGGTTCAAAATGACTCCTTTTGGTCCATTTTGATGGGGCCAGCAATGAATTAAGGGCAGATAAACTGGAAGTAGCTGAGGCAAAATTCCTGCCTGGATGCAGACAAGCTCTGTCCTTCCAGAAAGAGGAGTCTTTCTGGGGGTGGGAGGTTATCAGCTGAGGCAAGGGCTTCTGGCGGTTGTTACCAGCCACTCCTACAAAACAGCTTGGCCACAGCTTTTAAGAAAAAACATGTGAATTTGCTCATGTTTACTGCTCTCTGTCCTCACTAGTCACAGCGTCTCCTCCTTGGAGATGCTCAGCTTATGTTCACTGCATCCTTTTCTACAGCCAGCCCTTCCACACTGCTCCTGCACAGCCACACACCCAGCACATTTGCCAGCAGGCTCGTAAGGATTTGCTGACCTAGAGCAAGAACCTCTCAGTCTGGATGGTCTCTAGTTGGGAGAAACATATCCTCTTACCCGCTCCTGGCCCCCCTCTGTATGAAGCCCCAAGACGTGCTATTGCTCACGTAGATGTGTACCCCACAAAGAATGCAGGGGGGTACAAAATGAGAAAGGAAGATGATGAAGATCTAAAGCCGATTTGCAGGCACCCTGAAATAACTTGATTTCTCCAGCGTCCCGGGAGCACTTCTGCCCGAGACGTAACATTACTCATTTTCATTTGGAGAAGTTTCAGCGTGTAACAAAAATATCTCAGGCTCAGTAATGAGGCAAGAAATCGTGCTTACGTAGCTGAGCAAGTAACATCACTCAACTTTCCTGTCCTTGTGGTGGAAGAAAAACGATTGGAGAATAAATTAATCCTAATAAATGTAGGATTCTGATCAGGTATACATAACCAGCAGCGCGTCTGCAGGATGAGCAATTGATGAAGTCATTGCTTCAAAGGTGCCTTGATGCAATTAGTCACCTGTAAAACACGCAGAGGAGAAAATCCCGCTCCTTTTGTTAAGGAGCATGAAAATACTCCATGTATTGGGGTGATTTATGGGTTACAGTGCAGCAAAATTAGAGCTTGCAGCAATTAGGATCGTTCTCCCAGAGATGAAAGGCCGGGGGGAGATGAGTGAAAGGATGGACAGGATGCAGAAGGGCCAGATGAAGGCAAAGTGCCAGCACTACATTTCTGTGCTGTTGGTTTTTAATGGATTATTTCCCCTTTGCACAAATCATTGTGGGGGGAAAGCAAGCTTCACATGTAAAACCGGTGCCACTAAAGATGAATCAAGTCATTAATCACCAGCTTGAGTATCCATAATTGGAGCTGCCGGGAGTCATGGGAGCAAGAGTCAAAGGCTCTAACAGGATTAGGGACAGATCTGGATTGTTTTATGATTAATATTAGCAGATAAAGGGAATCTATCACATGCTGGAGGAGGTTGGCTGATGAGCATGGGGGCCAGAGAGCAAGGCAGAGGTTCACCCCAGCACCCTGCTAGCAGGGAAGAGGACCCTCTCCGCAGGCACCACAGCACCCAGGGTGCAGGATCAGTCCATGGCTGAGAACCGGAGGGAGCTGGCTGACCCAGCTGTGCCGAAGCAGGGTTCGTCTCAGTGCAGCTCTGCATGTTCCCAATGAACACGCCAGCTGTTTGCAGCTGGAGGACACAGGCAGATGCTGAGCAGACAACCCTTGCACCACACAGGTGGGGTAAGCAGGGAGCTCCTGTCCAGCTACCCACCTCGGATGAACCAAGCAGCTCACCCCCATCCTTTCCCCCACCATGGGCCACCTCTCCAACTCACACATTTCCTTCTCCAGCCTCATTCCCAACAAGCCCTGACATGGCTCTTCACTTTCAGGACAGGAGGGACCAGGGAGGCTGGGAGCTGAGGCTAAAAGTCCTTCCCAAAGTGGGTGGTGCAGCCTCTCTCTAGGTCTAGGGGTGCCCAATTTTAACCAGCTCTTGCTGCTTCTCTGAGCTCATCCTTGAGGGCTGGAAAAAGCTTTCAAAGAAAGCTCCTTAGTTTAAATAAGAAGAAAATGGTCTCATGCCTTTGTCCTCAGGGTGCCCCAAGATAGGGCTGTGCTGCTGGACACCACCACACCGTTCTGGGGGTGTCTGGCAGAGGAAGGTCCCTCGGCTGCAAAGCTGTGGGAGGACCCCTGGTGAAGTCAGGATGCTGAGTGGGAACAGTCCCCATTGCCACTGCACATTGCTTTCCACAGGGTCTGGCACACCCCAGGGAATCCACATGGGATGGCCAACTCCCCAGCCATGAGAGCTGTGCACCAGGACAGGGCAGACCCAATGGCTTCTTGGTGCCTGGGGGTAGGTATTGCTCCTGCTTGCCTTGGTCCCACGGAGGACATGCACCTGGGTGTGACACTCTCCATCTACAAAGACAACACCAAGGTTTTCTAGAGGAACTGGAAATTGAGATCTGAAAACAATCTGCAGCCAAGTGTGAACTTTTTAGGCTTGAGAGCAGCAAGCACAGTTAGTAACTGTACATAAATTTTGACCCCTTGCTTTTAACTGGCTCTTCTGGATTTAGAGCCCACACAATTTTGGCCGTTACTGCTGAGTGCCTCAATTTCCCAGGCCACACAATGAAGTTGGTGAGGCTTATTGATTTCCACAGATGATAGCACAGGATAAAAGAAAGCCAAGTATTATCTGCTACAGTGTACAAGCTCTCCTCTGACAGCACAGCCTCGATGTCCTCTCCAGCACACACGTCAGTGCACCACAAAGGGGGAAACAGAGAGTGGGGTCCCTCAGCCATACCTCAACACTCCTGACTCCACCATCAAGGGAGTGGAACATCTCCCTTATGAGGAAAGGCTGAGGGAGCTGGGTCTCTTTAACTTGGAGTAGAGGAGACTGAGGGGTGACCTTATTAATGTTTATAAATATGTAAAGGGTGTCAGGAGGATGGAGCCAGACTCTTCTCAGTGACATCTAATGATAGTACAAGGGGCAACAGGTGCAAGCTGGAACATAGGAGGTTCTGCATAAATATGAGAAAAAACTTCTTCATAGTAAGGGTGACAGAGCACTGGAACAGGCTGCCCAGGGAGGTTGTGGAGTTTCCTTCTCTAGAGACTTTCAAGACCCATC